>APFE030970906.1:65357-96726 GCA_000404065.3 Pinus taeda | reverse complement strand
GACTGACCAGACCGACTCTAACATTGGCTCCAATGGGGGATGGTAGCTCCTTGGAGGTGCCAAGAACAACAGATCTCTGGAGGAGCTAGACAGTGCCTTTGTCCATTGGGCTATGGAGTCATCATTTTGATAAATACTACAGGACTCTGACTTGTTTATGAAACTGAAACGATAAAAAAAAAAAAAAAAAAAACTGACTCAAACTTGACATTGAAATGACTTAAAGACTAGTTTGAAAAACTCTAACGAAACTGAAATAAAATGGTATTTACAATGATAGTGGAAACAACGTTAACAGCTTAGAAGTGGTACCGCTTGAGCAACCGACCATTGATCGACCCTCCTGGACAATCTTCTCCATTTATTTCCTTAATAAGAAAGGCATTCTACCCCCGATATGTTGCAATCTTGAAAGGACCTTTCCATAGGTTCTCGAACTTACCGTGCTTGCCGTTCTCCTCATTCCTTGCATCCCACTTTAGCACTACATCATCCACCTGAAATTTATCCACCTTTGCCTTTCTATCATAAATTTTCTTGATTTTCTCCTGCAATTTGGATGTGTTCCTGAAAACTTCTTCTCTGGTCTGCTGCAAGTGGACCATTTGATTCAGCCTCCTCTGCATGGGATCTTCTTCACTGCCAGCCTCCTGAAGAAGTTTGACAACCGGGGCAACGAGAGAGGAAGGATATACTGTATCAACTCCATAAACAAGCTCAAACGGTGATGTACCTATGGATTTCTTCTAGTTGACCCGATCTGCCCAAATCGCATTTACCAACCCCTTATGCCAGCTCTTGTTCATTTCCAACAGCTTCTTGATTATGTTGACCAATGATTTGTTTGAAGATTCTGCCAATCCATTGCCTTGCGAATGATAGGCAGTTGAATGACCCAAAATAATGTGATATTTATGACAAAACTCTACCATCCTCTTTGATTTGAAAGCTGTTGCGTTATCGGTGATTAGCTTGTTCGGACAACCAAATTGAGACAAGATGTTATTTTCGAGGAATGAAATGATTACGGCATCTGTAGCTTGTCTGGTGGGAATCACATCAATCCATTTTGTGAAGTAATCTGTGGCTGTGGGGATCCATCTATGCTGTCCGGAAGAAGCGAGATGAATTTCGCCAATGAAATCCAACCCCCATTGCTGAAAAGGGGTGCTCACTTCTATGGGCTTGAGTGGTAGAGGCTGTAACTTTCACTTTCCTTCAAAAATTTGACACTTATGACAGTGCTTAACCATCTTATATACATCAGCAAACAATGTCAGCCAATAGTACCCCACTCTCAAAACTTTGTTCGCTATTGACTTCCAAAAGAGGTGACCTCCACAGTCTCCTTGGTGGCAGTCCTCCAAGACTTGCTTTGCTTCCTTTTCCACCAAACAATTTAACAAAACACCACCGGGATCTTTCCAATACAACGCTGAATTAAAAATGCAAAACTTGGCAACCTTCAACTTGAGTGTTCTCGCTTTGCTTCTAGTCATGCCGGGCAGAGGTGACAAATTTTTGAGCACATATATGATATCAGAATACCATGGAGAAAGAGAAAACATTTCAGATACTTGAATTGATGATTCTTCATCGTTCTCATCAAAGCAGCGATCAAATTTATGTCCAAAACATGCAAGTTTGATTCAGCCATTAGCTTCACCAATCCCTGTCCTTTCACCAGTTTTGCGGGTTTTATTTCTATGTCATATTCCAGCAAGGCTGCAATCCACTTGCCTCTTCTTCCTTTCGGATAGGCCTGCACTAAAACATCTTTTACAGCAGTGTTAGGAACATAGGCCAGAACGTGAGAATGTAGAATATACACCCGGAAATCCTTCAATGCCTTCACAAGTGCAAGAGCCTGCTTCTCAATGATGTTATACTTTAAAGCTGCGTCTCTTATAGCTTTGCTGAAAAATGCAATGGGTATTTCATGATCATCTCTCTTCTGCAATAATACCACTGCCATAGTATGGTCCGAAGCAAATGGAAACAATATGAAATTCTGAGTATAGTCTGGGCTGACTAGAACTGGTGCTGAGGAAAGAGCCAATTTGACCAAATTGAAAGATTTTACTGCCTCTTCCGTCCATTTCACTTGGCTGTCCTTCTTAAGCATGTTTGTCATTTCTCTTAGATGCTCCGCGAGATTGGGTACAAAGCGGCGGAGGAAGTTCATCTTGCCATTGAATGATTGTATCTCCTTTTTATTCCAGGGCAGATCTTATTTCTGAATTGCTTGCACACGTGCCGGGTCAATATAGATGCCATCCTTTGAGATAATGTGCCCGAGTAGTTTGCCTTCTTCCATGGCGAACAAGCTCTTCTTTGGATTCAACGACAAGCCATATTTTCTGCACTTTAGGAAGACAATTTTAAGATGGCACATGTGCTCTTCATCAGATTTAGAAAACACCGTCAAATCGTCCAAATACACCACCAAAAAGACATCCTTCTCGTTTGCAAAAGCCAAGTCCATAGCACGCTGAAATGTGGCACCCGCATTCTTCAAAACGAAAGGCATTTTCACGTAATGAAAGGTCCCCCATGGAGTGGTGAACGCTGTATTGTCTCGGTCATCCTCATGGACAGAAACTTGGTTATATCCGGAATAACCATCAAGCAGTGACATGCGAGATGCCCCCACTACTCGCTGAAGTATATGGTCCATTTTGGGCAGTGGATAGTTGTCCTTCAATGAAACTTTGTTGAGATTTCTGAAATCAATGCATAAGTGAATCTCACATGTCTTCTTCCTTACGGGCACCAAGTTAGAGATCCAATCTGAAAATCTTGATTGCACAATGATCCCTGATTTGTACAACCTGTTGATCTCCTTTTCAATAGATGGCAACAACTTTGGATTTAGCCTTCTCAACTTCTGTCTGAATGGTTTTTGATTGGGATTGATGGGTATAGTGTGCTGAATTATATTGGTGTCATACGTCTTTAAGTTGGAATAGTCCCAAGCAAACACATCTACAAATGAAGACATCAAACTGATATATTTGTCCTTGATCTTTGGTGGCAATGCTTTGGACAATTTTATCAATTTAGGATTTGCAGCTGTCCTGATATTGACCTCTTCCACACCCTTCTC
This sequence comes from Pinus taeda, assembly GCA_000404065.3. Lineage (NCBI taxonomy): Eukaryota > Viridiplantae > Streptophyta > Pinopsida > Pinales > Pinaceae > Pinus > Pinus taeda. The sequence continues at coordinate 93,620 of APFE030970906.1, read as the reverse complement.
TGTTGGCCGTAATGTCGGCTTGTGGGCTACATCATCCTGATCGAAGAGTTCTTCTAGAGGTATCAAGCCTTTGGGAATAACGTTATTCTTCAGCTGCAACACGTCCATTTCATTGATCTGCATTTCATCTGTACCATTGCCTTTTCCATCATCATTTTATTCATCAGTTGAGGTCTCTTTAAACTTGCCTTTGTTTTGCAGAAAATCATCAATCTCGTCATCATCTTGGAACACTTGCCAATATCTCTGATTGTCTGGAACGGTTGGACGGTGCTTGAAATGGATTTCAAATTTGTTACTAGAGTTCATTGGGATTTTCAAACTACTCGCTGCCTTAGCAAGAGCATCAACAATGCTATTTTGTATGCGAGGCACACATGTCAAGGTGTATTCTGAAAATAATTTCAAAATGTCTAGGACTGCGTTACGGTAGGCCGACATCCTAGGATGCTTTGCTTGATATTCGCCTCTGACGTGCTTGATAACCAATTCAGAATCGCCATATACTGAAATCCTCTTAGCATTCAGCTTTCTTAGAATCCTTAGGCTAGCAATCAGAGCTTCATTATTTGAACATTCAAAAGCCAACTTGTAAGAGCATACCCGTACGTTACTAGGGACCTTGTTTGGGGCGGAGAAAGGACTGCGTACCCAAATTCCAATTCCGACGCCATCATTTCCCACCGCTCCATAGAAATCCATGGTCCACAAACCTTCTTCTTCCTCTTGCAAGTGCTGGAAATATGTTTGTTGTGCCTTGTCTGCTTGCTGTCCATTGCCCTCAGCTGATTTCCCAACGGTGTTCTGTCGTTCTTCTTTTTTCAAAACTTCTCTGAAATTTTCTGTTATTTCCGGGATATCATATGCTTCTACTAATTGACTATCTATATCATTTAAACTATCTGAATATAAAACAAAAGACTCTAAATCTATATGTACATAGTTAATAGGATGATTTATTGGTTTCTCCTTGCTTGTGATCATGTACTTCATTTTTTGTTCGCGATATAATTTCCTCATTTGTCCAAATACTGGAATCGTTGCATAGGAGAAATCTAGCTGTAGTGTCCCTTTTAGTTTTGCTACCCAAGACCTGGAGAGCAGCATGCCAAACCTTGGAGGAATGTCTGCCACCACAATATCCATCAAAACATTCTTCATGGGGAGCTGATCCAAACTCACAACCAAGTCTTTGATGAGACCTATACATCTTACTTTGTTGGAATCGAACGAATAGAGATCATGATATTGCCGGGTGATGTCCAGACCAAGCTTGTCCATGATTGCCTTTGGCATGAGATTGTGAGAGGCTCCAGAATTGAACATGGATTTATGTAACAAAAAATCATGCAACCTTAAACTGATGTAAAAAGGTGGCACATCGCTGTCATGAGACTCACCATTTGATGCTGGCCCAAAAATCATTTCAGGTTGATCATCTTCAACATTCACCATGTCAGACATTGGGTCCAAATTTAATATTTTAGATACTTGTCCTTTATAACTGCTGTTCTGCAATATTTCAGTCAAAGTGATGGATATTTTTAGCTTCGAAATCTCATTCTCTAAATTGAAAGCGGGAATCCTTTCTACCTCTTTGACTGGGATTTCTTTCCTCTCCCTTTCTTTCGATGTAACTAGCTGATGTGCTGGTTCTGCTGATGTTGATTTGCTGCTCTCCGTTTCAACCACCTCCTTTCCTTTCCTTTGTGTACCTGCTGAATCATTCTTTGGTGCTTCAACATCATTCTTTTTCTGAATGGGTCTGACCAACACATCCCTGTTTCTAAGTGAATATCACTGCTGTTGGGCGGACAAAGCATTCATGTAGCCTCTTTCGTATTCATCTGATTGCTCTTCCAAGATGGTGTTGCTTGCTAGAATGAAATCTCCATCTTTGTGTGCAGCTGAATTCTCTGCATACTCCTCCTCTTCAGTAAGATAAGTAGGAAAATCGTCAGGAGTAAAGAGATGATTTTCTTCACCTATTACATTCCCGTCTTCATTTGATTCCGATCCATGCACAAAATTTTGCTGCAAAGGTGTTTGTACTGGTTGTTGTGCAATCGGCTCTTGAGCTCGCTGATCTCTCTGTCTTATTCTATACTGTGGTCTTTGTTGGCCACGAAAGTTAGGATTTCTAACTTGTGGCTCCGGTTTATCAAGTTTCACTCTTTCAAGCATCTGCTCTACCTTCCGAAGTAGCTGATCTATCGAGGAAGATTCTTCTTTTGCAGTGATCTTCTTTTCTGCCTTTGCTCTAGCTCTCTTGGTCAGCAGATTTGCTTCAACGCTGACTGCTATCTTCTGCATGTCTTCCACTGTAGCCGGTTCTCTTTCTCTCAATTGATAAGCCATGTCAGCATCAAAACCATTCGGGAACTTCAACATGGCTAGTCCCACAGGTGGCCTTAGATTATTTGGAATTTCATTATAAACTGTATTGAATCTAATGCAATAATCTTGGACCGACTCACCAACGTTTCTCTTGATTTTCTCATATTCAGACAGAATTTGAAGAGGATTATTTTTCACTTCCCAGCGGTTTAAGAATTGTCTTTGTAGGTCTGCCAAGGTAGTGATACGTGCAGCCGATAAACCTCTGAACCATTTCCTTACTTCACCTGCAAATGTTTGTATAAAAAGTCTCATCGCCACGTTCTCCGCATCTATCTCATGAAGTTCATAGAAGTCTACCATTCTGTCCACATGTTGTTGCGTAGTAATGCCATTAGGAGTGCCATCAAAAAATGGGATTTTACTTTGGTAATCAGTGGGCATATCATCTAAAATTTGAGGCAAAACAAGAGGTGCGAAACGGGTAGCCATCACTCTTGGTGGATTTGTCCTCGGAGGTGTTGGAGGAGTGTGCACAGTTTTTAAGGGGCTAGCAATTGGAGTTGGAAGCTGAGCTATTATGTAGTTATCAATAGACCGGTTAGCCCTTTCCGTCCTCAAGTCTACAAGAAACTGTGAATTGTGGATAGTAGAGTCAACCGCTCTTTCGGACTTGGTTTCAAACAACGATAATTCAAACTGCTCATCAAACTCTAGCTCTTCAACATACTAAAAAATGTCCGGGCATGAATAAGATTTGAGCGTGGGCGATATAGAGCTTTCTTGACGATGATTTCTTGAAATCAAATTGGGATTTTCATAGATGAGCGAAGGGTCAGGATCTGGATTAGCTCTGGTGTATCTTCAAGAAGCCAGCGTGCTATTGAGAAAAATCAACGGACACAACCTACTTTGCTCAGCCTATCAAATCCTAAACTTATCATCAAGAAGCTTAGAATTATTAAGAAGCAAGGGGATTTGATTTGTCTCCCCAGTGGAGTCGCCACTATGTTAGCACCTAAATTTGCCTTAGGCTGAAAGAAGGCAAAATTCAGGGTAACCACAAACCACGCTCAGTCTGGTAGCTAGCCCTACCAGAACAGGAGAGGGCTCTCTCCGAGTCACACTCAATGAATATATAAATGAAATGGCCTGAGATGACTTACAGTGAACTATTTGTCTTAGGCTAGTAAGTGAATATGAATACAAGAAGTGATTTTTATGAATGACTGTGTTTTCTGGGATGATATGGGACCAATGGACTTCAATGAACAAAGTACTTAACACAAAGGCACAAATTATTTTGTGAGGCAAGATAGGCAGAAATCCTAGCAATTTAGTTTAAGATAGTGCAGAATGGAGAGATTGATTAAGAGGGTGAAAAGGGCATGGACAACATGAATCCTTTTCAATAGAAGAATGAACACTGAACATGAAATTTTCCCACAGGCAGAGCAATAAAATTGAATCTACCTTAGCTAACTTAGAAAACTTCACTGGAAATGAATAGGAAATGAACTATGAAACATAACAAGATACATATGAAACATAAGAGACACATTTGCTACACTCACAACCACATGAATCTCATGAAACAGAGCCACTTCCTTTCATTAATCCTCTGTAAAAAATATATAATGCAGAAACAGAGTTTCTTTCCCACAGTCTCCCAGAAGTTACAAGCCAACCAACCCTTTGCAAATAGTTTGCATACAATATATAGAATGTGCCATGAAGAGATAGAACGCCCAAGGGTTGGGGAGTTACTCGAATCATTACAAAATGAAGGTGGAGAGCCAAACATCAGCTACAGGTGCAGCGCCACAAACATGACAAATGGCTTGGGTGGCCCTTTGCCTTCCTTTACCACTTGGATAAATGACCATCTGGAGTGAAAATACTTTTAAAACCACCTTAGGTGCCGAAAAAATGAAGTGCATAAGAGTAGGCCCACTTACAAAAAGTCGGGAAGAGAAATTTCGCGAAATAGAGGCATTCTGGGCCTTTTTTCCTATATGCGCTGCGCCCTTTTCTATATGCATTGCGCCACTTTGAGGCCAGTTTTGAGGCACTTGCAGGAGTCAAAAATGTGCCCAAGTGTGCTCGTTGGAAAGCCTGTCCTGTCTACTTTCCAACCCAAGTGGAATTTGTGAATTTGGAGTTCAGTTTCCCCTCCAAATCTTCATTCTCCCAAGACTGCTTCTTGTGTGCCAAATAGGGGCAGTGAGGCCATTTTTGAGTGTTTTTTGCCCTTTTGGTGGCCAAGATCTTCTCCAAATTTCTTGCTCCGAGTGCCAGTAGTCGTGATTTTGCATGCTGAATCCAAAAATGCAAACCATTTCTCATATGGAGCTCCCAATCCTATGCGTCGCGCCGATGGCACGACACGTATAAAGAAAAAACCTGTGTTTGTGCCAAAAATTTGTCATGTGACCAAAATTTTCCCAAATTCCTTGAAATTTGGGCTGGAGGTCCTCTATGAAGTGTTGTGCTGTCCCAGAGAAGCTTCAGCCAAGATTCGAAGCCGATCTTGCTCTTTTGCCTCTTTTGTTGCTTTGCTCAGTTTGGCCTTCAAGCTCCTTATTCGGGCCTTTGCGCTCATGTTCTGTGCCCTGTAATGACAAGACATCCTCCTCAATATGGTTTTGTCCTTGTTTTCCTTCTCCAACAGCTTCTCCAAGTGTAGATTGACCCAATCTAACCAAGACTCACGGTCGTTGCTGATCTCTTGCTCCAAGGTAGTGAGCTTGATCCTGCTCTGCTGGGCAGCTTGCCGATTTTCACGGATGCTTTGCAGCTCCATGATCGTCTGTTGGTCCTCAAGCTGTTTGTTTCTCTGTTCCAGATACTTGATGACCCATCTAGCTCTCTCCATATTGAGTATCAAGTCTTGTATCTCCGAGTCCTGCTCCTGAATGGTCATCCTAAGTTTGGCATTTTCTGCCTCTGTCTCTTCATCCTGAATGAGGATGACATCGGTCTCATGTACACCTGATGGTCCCTCATCATGCATAGGCTTCTTTCCCTTGTCCAATACCTGTGTAGTTGATGCCGGAAGCAAGGCCCCTTCCACCCCGGGTGGAGGCTCGCTTTACTGCTGCAAACAAGTGCCTACTGCCTCTCTAATATGTAATGAAAACTGGCATGGTAGTGGTCTCATGATGCTCATGCTGATAAGAAGGACCACCCAACTCCTGCTCGGGCTCTGATAGTACCTGTGGTGTGCTGAAGAAGTCACGGAGGTGAAGTCTCCCAAGCATGCCCTGCAATCCAACTTGATGATCTACCAAAATCCGGATAAGAGCGAAGTGATACACACTGTTAAGCTGCTGCTGAGGGGTCTTATGCAGCATGAAGGTGTTCATCCTCTCTATATTCCTGCATATGAAAAATGGGAGGTTCATCATCCTCACCCTGGTAAAGTGCATGAGCAAGCGGATGTGATAGGCATACAGTGGAGAGAACCTCCCCTCACAGCTGAAGTATTTCATGATCAATCTCATGAGTGGAGCATACTCATTTTTCAAGTATCTGAAGGGACATACTCTTGTGAGCTCATTCAAGAATCTGGCTTTGATGTAAGGCTCATAGTGTTGCCTTTCCACCTTCTTCTTCTTATGCCACTGCTCCCCAAAATTTTGTATACCTGTTGCCACTGATATAGCTTCGGGTGTCAATGTGAAAGTGACCCCGGGCAAGGTAGAATTACCTCCATGTAGATGAAGCACAAATAAATGGGCCAACTCATGATGAACTCTGACATTTGCCACCCTTTGACAAAATTCAAATCATGATAGGTGCTGGAAGCATGACATGGCAAGAGGGAATGCTTGTAACTCGGTGAGGGTAGTGGGTTCATCCCTGACATGTTTGCCACTCTTGTGGTGTCTCCTGGGAGCCTGCTCTTCTGAGGATGAGTCACTCTGTGTCTTCCTCTCATACTCAGACGAATGCTGTGATGACATGACTGCAATGTGGACTGTGATTAGGCTGCCCCTTTGATGATGGTGTGAGGCTGGGTGCCTTTGTAATATCTGTTACCAAGGGGAACAATGAAACAGGGATTGTTAGGAAGGGAGTGATGAAATGGGGATAGGGGTTATAGGGAGAAATTTGTTAGAGATATGGGAGGAGTTTGGGGTATTTTGATGGGGTAGGGTTTGGGGTTTCTATTGAGCAATAGGAGGAGGGGAAAGGGAATATGAGTTTGGTAGTGTTAGGGTAGTGATAATAGGAGAAATGACATGGGGGAATAAGGAACAGGGGTAGGGTAGGAAAAATCAAGCCTTGGCAGCAATGACACTGTTACACAACCCTAAAAAAATGGTTTTTCTTTGGTGTCTTCTTGTGTTTGCTTTATGAAATGTTTTTTTGCATTCAATCACCGTCAATAACCCACCATATCTTTATCAAATTTGATGCACAAGTGAGTTTGAGAGCCTACCTTGCAATTAGAGGGGCTTCACAAAAGATTTGAGGGAGTTTTGGCACGTTCTGGGTGCTTTGTCTCTGTGCGCCGCGCCCCTGTCTGTGTGTGCCACGCCCTGGGTGTGCGCTGCGCTAGTTATAAGTTTGAACGGTGGGCGGGTGCTGTGTGCACCGCGCCCCTGCTTGTGTGCGCCGCGCCCCTGTAATCACCTCCAAACCAACTCCAGCTCCTCGTTTATGCCTCTATCTGTATGCGCCGCGCGAAAATCCCAGTGCGCAGCGCCCTGGGTATGCGTCGCGCCCTTAAGAAAATTGCACTGTGGGCAGGCTGCGTGTGCGCTGCGCCCTCTATGTGCACCGTGCTCCTGGTTATATGCGCCGCGCCCTCCACGGTCGCCTCCAACTCACTCAATCGCTCACCAATGCACATTCACGCCTTTCCAACACTTCTCCAAGACTTGTAATGGCACAACGCATTTGTTTTTGACAAAAATTTGTATATATAGCCTTGGAAACCCAAACCATTCTTCAAAAACCCTTAATAAGTGTAGGGTACATCCTTAGTCCAAGAAACCCAAACCCTAGAACTAGGGTTTTTAACACAGTAGGGCTTCCAACTTGATGTAATCTAGACAAATATAAGAGAGTTCATTAATAGCTTGACATCAATGATAGGAGTTTAGTCAAAGTCAAACCTCAAGGTTGAAATCAATGAAAACACCATTCAATAGTCAACCTTTCATGATAAGGAGGTTTTGGTTGGGTCACTTTAGTTACAAGTTCTTCCTTTTTTCCTCAAGATTCTCTATTGGAGGAGGTGGATTAACATTTGGAAGGACCTTCCTAGACCTAAGTTTTATTTCTTGGATTTCTATAACATAGGTTTGGTAAGTATTTTCTTTGTTATAGATTGGTTGAGCCTACTTATTTTTGAAAATTTGGATTTCTTTGGGCATGTATTTGTGGTTGCTTCAGAGGAATTTTTTTAGGTGCTTGATAATGTTTAGGAGGGGGCATTAGGGTATGTGGTTAGGCCACCTGAGGCCTCCATTCTAGTGGTGGATTACCCCATTGAGGAGTGCGTGTAGGGTATCGCTGAAAGGGAGGAGTAACATTTTGAGGAGGATATTTAAAAAGAGTGGGCATAGGCCAAGGTGAAGGGTTAGGAGGACACCAAGGTTTATAACGAGCATTATAATTAACATTGAAAGGAGAGGGGAAGTTCATACCATTTTTCAACCAATAGGGGCTTTTTTTTGGTTGACAAAGCATAATTGCCCCATGCTATCTTATCCTCCCTGGTATATAACCTTCAAACCTGGAAATGATGGACATTTGTTAATGGAATGATTTTCTTCACATCAAAACATATTTCTATGACATTCAAAAGACGTTCATTTCGAGGATTTTTTTTAGTACATTGAGGATAGAGTATGGCTAATGCCTTTTTTACTTCCTCCTGTTTCCTCTTGAGCTATAGGGTGTACATCTACATGGAAATTGTATGTAATATTTCAATCTTCATATCCTATAACATATCTCCTATCTTTCTTTTTTTTAATTAAGGAGGAGAAAGAGGGAATTACCAATTTTTTGTTTGCTCTACCTATTTTTCTGGTATCCCTTGAATTTTTTTGAAACACTATTTTGATATCATCATAACTAAGCTAATATATGTCTCCATTGGATAGTAGGTTGAGTGTCTCCATCAATTCTTCCCTAACTCCTCGTAGTAGGAATAAATTCAAGGAGTCTGGATCTAGGGTGCAATTATGCACCTTTCTGTAACTAAACTAAAATCTCTCCTCAAAATCTTCTAGAGACTCATCTAGTCCTTGGACCATTTTGAATATCTCGTTTCTAGTATCCCTTGATCTGCAATAATCCCGATACTTGTTGTTGAAGGTTTGCTGTATTTTTTCCCATGTGGTGATGTTGTCTCCTTCTAGGCTCATGAACCGTAGAACGGTTTCATCCTTAAGATTGGAAGGGAACAATTTGAGCTTTTTCTCATCAGTTGTATAGTCATAAGTCCTGCATACTACAACGAACTAAAACATGAAAGTGTTAGAACCTTCTAACATCAAACCATATAAGTGTAGTAGTACATATGGGCTAATGTTTTTCATTTTAGCTTCTCCATCTATTTCTCTAATGGGAAATGTGAACACTCCTAGTTGTCTATATTCAACCATGGTATTGGTGGGATGTGAAGGTATTTCTCCTTTTGCAATCTCTTAAAAGATCCTCACTTCCTCATCAAAAATGGCCTCAAGAGTCCCTACAGATAGGGAAGGAGGCTCATAGTTAGCTAAAAGGGGTTGGCTGCTAGTGAAATTGGGGTGTTTTGCTAAGAATTTTCCTATTTTGTCCCTAACTCTTTGAGTAATTGAAGAAATATTTTTCTATTTTTTTGTTTTATTTTGAAAACGAAAATTCTAATATGTTTTTTTTTTTTCATTTTTTTGCAGGAGATAAAATGAAAGGAAGAGTAGATCAACTAAGGAAAAAGATAATACATACTTTGATACCTCCTCGAATGGTGCCAAAAGTGATGGCCCTTAGTATTGCAACAACAATGGTACAATACCCAAGGGTCTCAACTTTAATTGTCAACCCATAATTCTTACAAACTTAAGAGGGTTTGATAATGTATGGAAGCAATCACTCTCTTTCTTTCGTTGGATTAATGTAGATGGAAGAACAAAGATCAAAATCTGGTTGTATAAAGACCAATCTAATTGTTTGGTGCTATAGGAAAGACTGAAATTGCAGGGGATGAAAGACAACAAGAAAACCTATGCTAATTGTAACGAAGGAAGGAAAACCATCTTAATTGTAATTAAATGAAAGCATATATATTATGTTGTGCAAGGAAAAAAAACATATTGCTGAAGTAAAATATTTCAAGTAGTAAACCCTAATTTTAAAGGAAAAGAGAAATTTCTACAACAATCTAGGTAAGGTCATCTACTTGGTCCCTCTACCTCTAAACTCCATTTACAAGGTTCTAAGAGAATTGTAATATATCAAAGAAGGTAAACCATGACTTGGATGCAAATCTAAGCAAGCTTTAGAAGCAAGTTGCAAACTGCTACAAGAGTCCCTATTTTTCTACAAGAGACAATCCAAGTAGTAGGAAAATATGCTAAATTTTTGGCATGAAAATTTCTAATGGTTTTTGCAAAAGAGAAAGGTTGTGATAAAATTCAAGATTATGGTGACTCTTTACTAGTGATAAATTGGATCAATGGAGCACAACAATGTAGAAATATTTTACTTAGTTCAATTTTGGATGAGGTTATGTGGCTAAAATAAAATTTTAACAATGTTTTATGCACACATATTTACAGGGAGAGGAACTCTCAAGTGAATTGCTTATCCAAAGAAGGCTTAGCTCTCTAGCGAGACCTATGGAAGATTACTGAACATAGGGAAAACATTTTTTACAAGTTCTATAATAGGCCATGTATAGATGAAATCAAACAAATTGCTCCAATGAGACAATAAACTATATATTTCTTCCTTCATATTTATTTACAATTTTTCATACGCTAGTGATACAATACTTTTTTTCAAAACAATTTTAAAGGTGAAGTATATCATCACAATTTTGTAATTTTAATGTAAATTTGAATATGTAAGGGCCTGAAGGCGAACACTAATTTTTTTACAAGGACTAGTCTTGAAGATAGTTGAATCTATGATATCCAACATAATACACACAATGATGTGTATATGGAGAATGTTATTTTGTATTATTTCCAAATGAAATAGAATTACCGTTTTTTATCGAAGAAAAAAATAGCCATGATAAAGGAGGAATCACTGTGAACATATATTTTATAGTCACTTACTCTATCATATTATCTTTGAATTGCTAAATATCCTTTTGTATAATATTGTGTTTGGTGTAGGAGGATAATTTAGCGAGTAAAGGGGTTACCTAACATCTCAACTTTCAATAAATGCTGTAATGGATGCATAAAATTGGTATGGTGAAATTTACTATACTATCTTCAGAGTGATGTTCATTCCTTATAACTGCATGAATGAAATCTGATAAATAATACAATGCTTAAGCCAAAAGATAACTTGGTGTTGTCAAAATGGATACTTCTTTCAAGACTTAATTGATCTCATCTTGTACTTACTGCAAATTGGGTAATTTGTTACATTGATGTTTATAACATTAACAATATTTACTAGTACGTATTTCATTATCAACTATATCATTCCCCTCATTGTTTGTGTACTTATCATGTGTTGGAATACTTATTACAACAAATTTCATAAAATTAACAATATAGTATAAAGTATGCAGTTTATTAGCAACTATATGATTCCTCTCATGATTTTTTTGTAGGCTGATACTATATTACATATAATTACATTGTTTACCTAAAAAAAATTAAACCTAGAAATTGAGGGAACGAAATTCCTTACTCACATCTCCATCGCCAATCGCGAATCAGGGTGCTCACTTTAACTATGATTCCTCTCAATATTTTTTTCTTACTCCAACTAAATTTAAAAATAAATAATCACACACAATATACTCTTAAATGTTCATTGCAACCGTATCATTCCTCTAATTTTTGCTGTTCGTGTAAAACGTAATTTAAAAATCTAATTCCATTCAACCATTACATTAGGAAAAAAATGAATACACATTTTATTTATTTGTTTGAGTTACGCAACTTTACGTTTTATCATATATCTACTCAGCCATAAATATATTATGAAGAAACAAAATAATGCAATTTTTTCTGGTAGAGTTAGGAAACTCCATGTTTTTTCTTTTTTTTGGTTCTCTTGAAAGTTTACTTTATGGAACTCATTTGTTTTTAACTCAAAGTGCCAAATAGACGAGCCAATTAAATTCATTAGAACTTCTTAAAACTTACAATGAACCAGGAATTTTATTAATTCGATTGGTTCTTCCTTTACCTTGTCTATTTTGATGTTGCCATTTGTTTGTTTGTTTTTTATTTTAAGTCAGCGAGATGTAGAGCTCAACTCTAAACGAGTATGTTTGCAATGTAACATGGGAAATGGGCACAATATATATAGCTCCGTGAATCATAAAATTTGTCATTCTTCCTTTATAGTTGTTACATCCCTTTTCTTTTAAAGTTGTTCATCATGCTCAACAAAATAGGTTAGTGTTAAAAAAATAGTGGAGGATATAGTCAAGCATTTATAATATGGCATGTTTAAGATGACATAATGGTTTTTTCTCGAGAAAAGGAGTTAAAACACGGAATGATAATTGAACTTTGGAATTTCAAACACATATGCCTACTATGTAGTTCATGGTTGAATTGTCTTTTTAATTTTGTGCAAAATGATTTTAGACTTCTGTTGTTGCTGCGATAAACACCTTTCAAAGTTTTGCTAATACTTGAATTTTGGAGCTTACTGTGGATCTTGCGATCGGTTGTTCCATATTCACTTCTTGGCTGGTCGATGATTTGTTAAGTCTTTGAGCTTGCTTTTGGACCGTAAGTGTCGAAGTCACCTTCTCATACATGCTCAGTCCATAATGCATTCATGAAAGCATTCCTTCACGCAAGCTTTAATAGGCATCGCACAATCCACTAAGACAATTCCTATGCAATGTTCAATCCATGTCGACAGTCAGTGCGCATTGTCATTGACAATCCCTCACTTTGTTTGCCATTGTACTTTTATTTCAGTGAGTTTCTTCAACTGTTGCTTTTGCGTACCCTTTCTTTTGCAAGTGTTGTTTTCATGCTATTGACTGTTGCTTTTGCTTTCTTTCACTCTAATTAGTGTTTTTTTCATGTTATCTTCACTCTGACATGTGTTTCTTTCACTACCAATCGCATATCGCAAGTGTCGTTCACACTTTTCTTGTTATATCACAAGTGTTGTCTTTTGACATGTGGAGTGTTGCACAATGCACACAATATAGTTTTGGTGTGTTTCGAGGGGTCATATTTGTGTTAATGAGTTGTCCCTACCATTAAAACAAGTATCACACTCATTTCCAAAGTTTTAAGCATTGTCGCACAAGTGTTGTCACAATCGTCGCAAAGTGTATCTTTGGCGTCACACTTGTTGTCGCAAAGTTGTCCCATTGAGGGAAGTTTGTTGTTCATGTGTTCTAGATTATATATGTTGTATGGTCAAGTGTTCTAAGTGTGTGATCACAGTCAAGTCCTATCACTGTTAAGATAAGCTTCATCAATCCCACACTAAGCCAAATTTGGAAAAGCTTTTGACCAAGTAACTTAGCCTCATCCATCCCTCCTGAGCTACACATTCCACAGTCTCAACACTCAAGGTGCAACCTTGTCTCTTAAAACTGCATAATTCATAGTTCCCACATCCTAGGAATACACACTGTACAGTCTCAGTGCTCAATCCCATACCTTGACCTCGAAAACTGTGTAATCATGCCCTCCAGCCAGGCCTGAACTATGCATTGCACAGTCTCAGTCCTCAAGTCTTAGCCTTGAGCTCTTAAACTGTGAAATTGCACAATCAAATGGCCTCCCTCCCTCCCAAAAATGCGCAGTGGGAAAAACCAAGGTTCAAGCCTCCACCTCGAGTCCTTGAGTCTCTCAACTACACAGTTCCTCTTCCCAGGCCTCTAAGACTACGCATTACATAGTCTCAAGGCTCAAACCTCTAGAGTAATATCTTGAATCCCTCAATTTCACAATACCTTGGTCTCTATCCTCCTAGAACTGCGTAGTGGGCATTTTCAAGCCTCAAGCCCTAGCCTTGAGCTCTTAAGCCCCTCAACTATGCAATCTCTTGAACTTGACCATCTTAAAATGCCATGACTAATGTCGAATTGTCATGAATGGTTTTTAGTTGTAGGTAATATATCTTATCATGACGAGATGATGAGGGAGAAAAAGGAGAAGGGAAACATGCTAGAAGACACATATGGAGCTGAAGAGATAAGATGATCATCAGGCAAGAAGATAAAGGAACACTAGATTACAACAAAATATCAAATATTAGGACTGGATGACGAATCGATCTGATTCACAACCCTTTGGAGGGTGGATATGAAGAACAAGGCATATCTCTCATGAAGATGAAGCATTGGACATATCTTATTGAAGACAAAGAAGCAACATAAACTGAATTGACATGCCATGTCATCATGCAGTCCATGTCATCATGGTCATGTCATGTCATGTTATGAGCCACCATGTGCCACATCACTTTTGTGGATTATGTATATTTCTATTCAAAATGTATTGTAAAATGGAAGTCCAAACGATATGTACAAAATATGAAGAGTCATGGAAGCCAAACAGTGATGGGGGTATTCAAAGAGTCATAAGGTAGGTGAAGCATCACCCCATTGGTTATATATACACCCTCACTATATGAGCAAGGAACTTTTCACCTTGGATCCTCCCGTAAGGCATTAGAGAGACAAGCTAGTTATTTTGGGGAGCAAGCAGTGGCTCGAACGCTCCAATTTTGGAGCTAGTGGTGTTTGATGTATACACGTGTCATAGGAATGTTACTTAATATATGAAGCTTGATGTCAAACACATTCTTCATGCATGGACTATGAATATTTGTAAGACTATTTTGTGAATGTTTAAGATTAATGTTAGCTTTCACCTGTACTAAAGTAGTTGAGCTATTTTGGTTATTTTAGTGCTTATCATATCGAGAATGTGTTGTATTGGTTGCAACGACCATCACATATTTGTGGACTATTCCCTAGTATAAGAATCTTGACACACCTACACATGAACACTCACCAGGCACACTTAATTTCTTTTCAAAGGTATATATGCACTCCTCTCTATTGCTAATAATTAGAGGCAAATAAAATATTTAAGAATACATGGCAACTAGACTGATACTCCAGATGGGGCTCCTTTTCCAAATGGTGTGAGGACTTCACATCGGGGAGGCCCCCTTGGTTGATAGATTTACAACATCGTCAACAAGTGGTGCTAGAAAGAGGGAGAGGCCAAACAGGTTGTGCCCATTGATTCTGCTTTGAATCTCTTATTCAAAATGGCTCTTCCCCAAATAATAATCTCCAGATGTTTTTATAAAAAGCCTAATAATACTATCCCTGCGGAAGTTTTCCATAACCTGTCCCAATTTCAATTTTATGGTGAGGGTGAATTAACACTGAATGAACATCTGTTTCAAGTTCTCTGTTTTTGCCTTTATAACAGAATACATTGCAAGGATGTCATGGCTAGATTTATCACCCTCACATTTGAAGGTCGTGTTAAAATATGGTGTCATACATTACTTGTTGCTTCTATCCATTCATTCGACCAACTTGCGAAGGAGATTCATAAAGCATTTGACAGGTATGATTACCAAAATGTTCTTAAAAGAATTAATCAACTAAGAATGAAGCCTAATGAATCAATTGAGTATTTTTCCGATCAATTCCTTCACCTTTATTATGAATTTATGAGAGAAGACAAAGATTGGGTTTTCTTTAAACAAAATTTTAAGCATTTGGTTCATATCTCTTAGCATGGTGAATCTGAACCTCTTGATGCTTTTACCTCCCCGACTCTCGTAAATCATGAGACACCTCAAATTTTAGAGGAGGAACCTACTAATCCTTTTGTTCCTTGTCCTTCTCTATTTCCAGTCTCGATTTGGATGCCTCTTTTCGATGATAATAAAGTTGGGAAATCCACTAATCAAATTCCTAATCCATCTCTTCATCCTCCTTCTGCTTCTCATGATTCATATATAATGAAAGAAACCCTAGAGTGGCTCATGGAGCCTAGGGTGAAGGCTAATCCTTTCATTCCTCAAGATAACATTGACACTCTTAACAACAATCTTGAATATGGTTCCATTAAAAGTGTTACTTCTTCAAGAGGCATCTATCATCCTCTATCATCTACATGTCATGAATCTACGTATCGTGATCCGTGTGATCAATCTGCTCCACCAACTAGCCCTTCACGCTCTCCTGATTTTCGAGTTGCTAGTTTAAATTGCGATTAGATACAAGGCAGCCACATTACACTAGTAAGGAAGGAGGAAAGTGAAGAGACTTTTGATCTCTATTCCCTTGGGTAACAATCATTTCGATGATGATGACTCTGTTGATGCATGCGATCAAAAATTCCCAAGTGCACTAGAGGATCTTTCAGTTTCTCAAGAAGATTTTGTTTCAAAAGATCTATATCTTAAATCAGTTTTGGTCAAAGAATATTTTCTTACGAGCGATTCTTCCTCTTCACCTCCCTATCCTTTGTGCTCTACCCTTTACAATGCATCAACTTGTGATGGATATTTTCAATTCTCTTCAAGTTTGTTATCTCAATATGAATCTTGAAATGACATAGGATAGTGAGAATATCCATGAAGAAGGAGAAAGTGATGAAACTATAGAGCATCCATTCCATCCCTTATCATCTCTTGTTTTGTGTGGGGGAAACTCTTCGAATTAGTGTGATCACGAGTCTTTTCCAATTCATACATCCTCATATTTGCGATCATAGGAATATCATGAATTGAGTAATCTGTTTGTCGAAGTTGGAAAATGTGATCAAACTAATGATGTAGATAGATTCCATCTAGATAATGGTGATCCTTTTAGCTTGATCAATAACAACTATCCACATGCAATTTGTGATCTAACTCAGTTTATAAAATGTTCTTATCTGTCTTTCCAAAGTTTCTGACCTTGTGAGGAAGTCAAGGAACTTCAACTCTCATTAAAGGTTATGTTAGGTTCTCATAATCATGGTAAAATTCCCGAAACATGTCAGATTTGGATTTTACCGCACAATTCTTTCATCCATATTATTTCACTAGATGCAGACTCATTCTTTATGGGTATTGGAATTCCTTGTTACAATTTTCCTGTTTCTCAAAATTTGGTTTCTGATCATACTGTTGTATTAAATTTATCCTCATGCAAATCTCTTGTATTGAATTTGGGTTTGGAGTGTATACCTTTCATAAATGTACGAAATCATGAAGTTGATCAATTTGGAGATCACCTTTGGCCGAAACTTCCATATCTGTTGAGTGCTATGACTAATAATCAACTCCTATTTTTCTTGTGAATGTATTCATGACACTACAGATCCTATTGAGTGCTCGCAAGCACTTGAGCTATTTGTTGAATCAAGTTCCTCTTTTTCACCAATTACATCCAGACTGGTTTCACCAATTCACCATGCTAGTCTTTATACTAGCATTCCTTTTATATTATTTTGATGATTTCGATGCTTGTGCATTTTTTCGCAAGAAATTATGATCCTTGCATAAAGAAAGTCGTGTGTCAAACCATGATACTCGTGTCTATTCTAGAAACCTCACCCTAACTCGATTCTTTATGTTTCAATGTTTTCATGCTTATCCAATATAGTTGAAGAGGAAAAGGGGAAAATCTGAACGAGAAAACCTAAACTAGAGGTCCTTATATGCTTGTTTAAAGGAACAACCTATCTCGCTCTAAATAAGTCAAGATCCCTCTTCCGCCCATGAAATTAATAAGTGCCTATGTACAGTCCTATATAAATATATAAATAAAGGCGAAAGAAGAGAAAGGCTCCTTGTGTATAGAGGTGAAGAAAGAAACTTTTCTAGGGCATTGTCCAGGCTCGCTAGAATCAAAGTAATGTTTGTGTTCCTGTAGTGACTCTGTCAGGGTACTATCTAGGCCTGCTAGTAGTAGAGCAACACCAAAGACGAAAAAATATACTCTCAAAATCTAAAGCTCACGAACTATACTACCCTCTCCTTATTCAAAACATTGCGATATCATTGATATTATGTTTGTTCTCAACCAAGAAAGGATAGAGGGGACTATGTTTATTCATGGGTTAAGTGGGGAATCTAGGGTAACCCGAACGATGAATCAAAACTTCCTAAAGAACTAAACCCTACACAAAGAGTTACTGAGGAAGAGAAGATGGAGTTCTACCAGTGTGTCGCCAAGTGTTGTCACTGTGACAAATACCCTCCAATATTTTTATAATAATTGAATTTTGGAGCTTACTATGGATCTTGCGATCGGTTCTTCCATAGTCACTTTTTGGTCAATCAATGATTTGTTAAGTATTTGAGCTTGCTTTTGGAACGTAAGTGCCGAAGTCACCTGCTCACACATGCTCAGTCCATAATGCATTCATGAAAGTATTCCTTCATGCAAGCTTACACAGGCATCGTACAATTCACTAAGACAGTTACTGTGCAATTTTCAACCCATGTCAATAATCAATTCGCATTGTCATTGACACTCCCTCACTTTTTTTGCGATCGTACTTCTATTTCAGTGGGTTTCTTCAATTGTCACTTTTGTGCACCTTTTCTTTTGTGAGTGTTGTTTTCATATTGTTGATTGTCACTTTTTCTTGCTTTCATCTAATTAGTGTTTTTTCATGTTAACTTCATTCTGGCATGTGTTGCCATTGTCGTTTTCATATGCAAGTTTCATTTGCACTTTGCTTATCATATCACAAGTGTCATATTTTGGCATGTGGAGTATCACACAATGCACAAAATATAGTTTTGGTGTGTTTCAAGGGGTAATATTTGCATTAATGAGTTGTACCTACCATGTAAACATGTATCAAAATTATTTCCAAAGTTTTAAGCACTTTTTCACAAGTGTCATCACGGTCATCGCAAAGTGTATCTTTGGTGTCAAACTTGTTGTCGCAAAGTTGTTGCATTGAGGGAAGTTTGTTGTTCTTGTGTTCTGGATGATCTATGTTGTGTCGTCAAGTGTTCTAAGTGTGTGATCATAGTCAAGTCCTATCACTATTCACATTAGCTTCATCAATCCCACACTTAGCCAAATTCAAAAAAACTTCTGACCATGAAACATAGTCTCATACGACCCTCCTGAACTGTGCATTGTGCAGTCTTAGCCCTCAAGCTGCAACCCTACCTCTTGAATCTACGTAATGTGCATTTCCTACCTCCCAGGACTGCACACTGTGTAGTCTCAATGCTCAAGTCTAAACCTTGACCTCCAAAACTCCGAAATCATGCCTTCTAACCAGGCCTGAATTACAAATCATGCAATATTAGTCCTCAAGCCTTAACCTTAAGCTCTTGAACTATGCAATTGCATAATCACCTAACCTCCCTACCTAACTGAACTACGCAGTAGAAAAACTCAAGGCTCAAGCCTCCAACCTGAGTCCTTGAGTCCCTGAACTACACATTTCCTCTGC
Source organism: Pinus taeda (assembly GCA_000404065.3). NCBI lineage: Eukaryota > Viridiplantae > Streptophyta > Pinopsida > Pinales > Pinaceae > Pinus > Pinus taeda. The sequence goes on along the minus strand of APFE030970906.1, from coordinate 74,676 downwards.
CCAGGCCTCCCGAAATATGTGTTGTGTAGGCTCAAGGCTCAAGCCTCTAGACTAAGTCCTTGATTCCCTCAACTATGCAATTCCCTGGTCTCTATGCTCCTAGAAATGTGTAGTGGAAATCTTCAATCTTCAAGTCCTAGCCTTGAGCTCTTAAGTCCCTCAACTGCGTAATCCCTTGAACCTGGCCATCCTGAATTGTTGATTACGTAGTCTCAAGCCTCAGTCTGGGACCTTGGCCTTTGGAGTTGTGCAATACCTTAGCCAGTTACTCAACCTGTCATTAGTTCCAACCCTAATAGGTGAGTTCACGAAATATGTTAGATTAGGTGTTTTCAGACTGATTTCATCTTGTCATGAATGGTTTTTAGTTGTAGGTACTCTATCTTATCTTGATGAGATCATGAGGGAGAAAAGGGAGAAGGGGACCATGCTATAAGACACATATGGAGCTGAAAATATAAGATTATCTTCAAGCGAGAAGCCGAAGGAACACTATATTACAATAGAATATCAAATATGAGGACTGCATGAAGACTCCATCTAATTCATAACCCTTTGGAGGGTTGATCAGGTGCTCAAAATTAGGCTCAAAACCCAAAGTGTCATAATATTGATAAACTTAGCCTCAGATCGAAGATCTCATCTTTTTGATTCCAACGGTGTCAACAAAACTCAAATCTGAGCTCGTATGAAGAAGTTAGAGGAAGTCAAAGTTTAGGTTTAACTTGGACAAATGGTAGGAAAAGATGATGTGGCAAGGCACTTTAGCGAATGGGGAAGTGCCAAGTGGTAGGCCGCCATTGTTCCCCGCATTTTGTAAATCACATATCACAGGTAGGTTGTTTTAAAGAATCGGCCCCAAGAAAGTCAGGGTCACGATGCGATAACTCGCAATCGCACTTCGCAACAACGGAAAGCATTGCAAAAATTGAACCCTAGTGTACTCGGGTTGTGATGTGATAATCACAATTGCACACCATAGAAGGTAGTGTCCTGCATTATGTTACTCGCCAGTTCTCCGCCAATTGTGATTTGCGAAAGAAACCCGGATGCGACGTGACTAAGGGTTACAGTTAATAGTACCATCACGTCCACCATATTGCAATCGCACATCACCCCATCGCATTCATAGACCATATGACTACCAGTTTTCTGCCAATTATGATCTATAATGGGACAGTCAGTGTCGATAGATTATGGACTACTGCATGGCTAAAGTTTCACTCAGTTAGCATTTTTTGAAGCTAATTTGTAGGATCATGCCGGAAATGGGGCAATTTGTGGAGCGAATATTGGGAAAAAAAGGGGAAGTCATAACTTCTTGAGTTTTTAAGCAAATTATATGAAAAATGAGGCTAGATAGTTGTTTTTGGAAATTTTGGATTGACTGGAGTAGGTTTCAGAAGAATTTGAGCACTATAAACACATCTTTTTACATTTTGAGCATAAAAGAGAGGCCCAAGGCATTGGACGTTGGACCAAGGAGACGTAGCTTAGGAGGGGTGAAATCCTTTATCATGTTCCTATTGTAATGTGTTTTTGATGATGTTATGTACATGTTTATGCCACTATTTAGTCTCTTATTTATGTTTAATTTCTCATAAAAAATAACATAAAATCTCATTTTTCACTTGCAAAAATTCATGAATCCTTAAGCACAATGAAAGAATTTTGTTTCTAATATGAGGAGGATCTTAGCACATTAACATAATATTCTAAATCATATAATTTTGTTATCATATCTCTAGGTTTGCTTTGTGAAAGAAGGATTTAATTGTTTGCAAGTTTATGTCATGCTTACAAGGTTAAAACTCAAAACAGGAGAAGGGAAACTGGTTGGAAGCCTTGAAGTTGGGTCAAGGGGAAGGAGAGCAAGGCTGCCACAATCTCCAACACCAGTTCAGCCTCGAGTTGCATTTTATACTCCAAAGATCATGTCTCATGAAGGAGAATACAAACATGATAGAAGATGAGAAGACATTCAAAAAGGCTTTCTTTGAGATGACAGAGATGGTGAAGGTCCTCTATGAAGAGAGGAATAACAGGTTGCAAGGGGAAAGTTCCAAAACTCCCAAAGGAGAAGGCTCTTTAGGAGGAGGTAATGGAAATGGATACAAACCTCCACTCGCTCCATTATCTTCTTCATTTTCTTCTTTAAAACCATCTTCACCCTCTTCTACTAACACAACCCTTACTCATACTCATCATCATACTTCAAAAGGAACTGGTAAATCACCTCTTTTAAAACATGATCTTAAATTTGAGTTGCTCATGTATAATGGTAAGTGAATGCAAAGAAGCTTGATAATTGGATTTTTCAGTTGGAGGTCTATTGTAGGATTCAAAACCTTCAAGAGGATGACATAAAGATTCAGTTAGCTTCCTTGAGAATGGAGGGTGCAACACTAGTATGGTGGGAATCAAAGACCCAAGAGGAGATTAAAAAAAATGGTAAGATCTCAATTTCTTGGAATGATTTCATTGCTGCAATCAAAAGACAATTCTACCCTCTAGCTTATATGCAGAAATCCATCATGAATTGGCAGAACTTTAGACAACTTAAAGGTCAAAATGTGCAATATATCACCCAAGAATTCAGAAAAAGGTCTTTGATGTTAGGCGCATATTTGCAATCACAGGACACATTGCTGAAGTACATAGGGGTTTACACAATTACCTTAGGCATACTATCTTAATGTTTAATCCCAATAATCTAGATGATGTGTGTGTGAAATCCACTCATCTTGAGGCAAGAGGGAAAAACACCCCGGAAGAAGGTAGTAAAAAGCCATTTAAGAGTAAACGAAAGGAAAAGGATTTCAAAGGGAAGGCAAAGAAAAATGCATCTATCAAAAAAAAGGAGAGAAACTTACATGCAAACATTGTTCCAAAGAGGGCCACGATGAAGCTAATTGTTGGAAGCTTCATCCTGAAATGAGATCAAAGAAAAACAACAAGGGAAAACAAAAAACAACTACAACCACTAAATTGGATTTGGGATCCAATTTGGGTGATGAAACTAAAATCACAACCATGGGGTTAAAAGGAAAAGAATCCATTTCCAACACTAGTTCTTTAGACTCACAAAATAAAACTCCAAACGAAAAGAGGAGAATAAAACTTTTTCACATAAGGGTGATATCAAAACACAACAATATTGATATGCTTTTCGATAGTGGCTATCAAGCCAATCTTATCTCTGAAAACATTGTCAAAAGTTTAAACTTGGAAACTGTTCCACATCATAAACCGTATCCACTTGGATGGGTGTGTGATAATGCACAATTGCAGGTTACTAGAAAGTGTAAAGTGAAATTCGCTATTACTGCAAATTTCATAGATGAAGTGGAGCTTGATGTTGTGCTGTTAGATATCTATCACATAGTTTTGGGCAACCCGTACCTTTATGACAGAAAAGCTATCCTCCATAGACGTGAAAACAAATATCATCTATTCAAAGGTGAAGTAGAATATATTGTGAGAGCTCGTAGCAAGAAAATAAATATCTCTCTTGTAAATGTAGGGCAGATGAAAATCCTAGTGAATTTGAGCAAGAATTTTGGGCTTCTAATGATCAAACCCAAGGATGATGTTGATAATGAAGCTTTTAAAAGTTTTGATTTGAATTTGAAATCTGAATTGGTTGACATAGTTAACCAATATGACGAGATGTTTCAGGAACCTAAGGGATTACCTCCAAAGAGAGGAATCCAACACGAGATACAGTTGAATTAAGATTGTCCTCTTCCTAATGTTGGCATGTACAGGATGTCAATGATGGAAAGTATAGAAATTAAGAAGAAAATTCAAGAGTTGTTGAACAAGTGGATCATCAGACCATCTTCCTTGCTATGTGGTTCACCTATTATCTTGGTGCCAAAGAAGGATGGAACATTACACATGTGTGTGGACTTTCGTGCATTGAACAAAATTATAGTAAAGAACCGCTACCCACTACCTAGAATAGATGATTTACTTGATCAATTGAAAGATGCAAAGTATTTTACTAAGTTTGACTTAAGAAGTGGTTACCATCAAATTAGAATAGCTGAAGGAGACATTTGGAAGATAACATTCAAAACAAAATAGGGTTGTTTGAATGGTTAGTTATGTCGTTTGGTTTATGTAATGATCCCGCTACATTCATGCATGTGATGAATGATGTATTGAGGCAATTTCTTGATGATTTTGTAATAGTATACTTAGATGAAATATTATTTTTTAGTAAATCTCGGGATGAACATGTCATGCATGTAAGAAAAGTACTTGATGCCTTGAAAAAAGAACAATTGTATCTTAAGATGTCAAAGTGTGAGTTTGGAAAAACTGCTTTAGTTTACTTGGGTCATATTGTTGGAGTAGGTGAGTTGAAAATAGATCCATCCAAGCTTGATGTCATTGTGAATTGGCCAAGGCCCAAGACAATTACAGAGGTACGAAGTTTTTTGGGAGAAACCCAATATTGGAGGAAATTTAATGCTAATTTTTCTCTTATGGAATCTCCTTTGCATGCGTTGACAAACATGAAAAAGGTTTTTCAATGGGGAGGCAAATAGTAAAATGCCTTTGATGCATTGAAGGAAATATCAATACAACTCCAGTATTTGCACTTCTAGACTTGAGATAGTCGTTTGAGATTCATACTGATGCTAGTGACTACGCTATGGGTGCAGTCCTCATGCAACATGGTAAGCATATCTATTTTCATTCAAAAACTTTCAATGGTGTAGTGATTAACAATCCGACATATGACAAGGAATTGTATGCATTGGTACAAAGTGTGAAAAAATGGAAACACTACTTGATGGGTAAGGAAACAATCATTCACACTAATCATCAACCATTGAAATACTTGCAATCACAATCAAAGTTGGAGAAATCAAGGTACTTCATATGGATGAGTTTTATTCAACAATTCCACTTGGTAATAAGGTATAAGAAAGGTATCTATAGTAAAGTTGCTACTATGCTTTCTAGGCCTATTATTAGTGCAATTACATTACTCAAGCATAGTTCTATTTTACATGAAAGTTATATTGAGAAATATGCATCAGATAATGACTTTCAAGATGTTTATGCAAGCTTGAGTCAAGGTAACAAAATAGAGGAATTGGATTTTCATTTGCATGATAACTTGTTGTACCATCTTGTCAAGCTTTGTATTCCACAGGGAGAAATAGTTAACATCATAAGAGAGGCACATAATTCTCTTATTGCTAGTCATTTCGGTGTAAGGAAGACATTGACACATCTACAAAGGTATTGTTATTGGCCTTGTATTCTTGAAAGTGTGTCTTGTTTTATTAAAGGATGTTCATTATGTGCTATCAGTAAGCCTAGTAATAGGAAGTTAGGATTGTACACACCACTTCCGGTTCCTTCACGACCATGGGAGAGTGTTTCTATATATTTTGTAGGAGGTATTCCATTGTCAAAAATAGGTCATGATTATTTGTATGTAGTTGTGGATAGGTTCAATAAAATGTGTATTTTGATTCCATGTAAAAAGAAAGTTATAGCTAAACAAACTACTCAATTATTCTTTTAGAATGTTTGGGTGCATTTTGGTTTTCCCACATCCATTGTTAGTGATCGAGATTCTTGCTTTGTTGGGAATTTTTGGTCAAGCTTGTGGGGAATCATGGACACCAAACTGAAAAAGAGTACAACTTTTGGTCCACAAACAGATGGTTAAACATAAGTGGTGAATAGAACAATGATACATCTTCTACATGGGTATTGTAGCAAGCATCCTAAGTTGTGGGATGAACATTTTCACTATATTCAACATGCTTACAACTGAGCCAAGCACTATTCAACTCAAACTTCTCCATTTGAGGAATGCTTGGGATACTTGCCTAAATCTCCTTTGGTTTTTATTTTTAGCAAAGATGTTGCTATTGAAGGTCATAGCAACATAGACAAAGCAAGAAAGTTAATTGAGCAGATCCAATTAGTACACCAAAAGGTTCAAGAACAACTTGAGAAAAGCCAAGGTAAGTAAAAAGCAATGCATGATAAGCATCATCAAGATCACAAGTTCCAAGTTGGTGATGAATTTTGGTTTCACATTAACAAAGAGAGGCTCCAAGGAGAAGGTAAAAAGCTAAAACCTATTAGATATGGCCCATTCAGAATATTGGAAAAGATTGGTAACAATGCCTTCAGGTTGGATTTTCCTTCATATATGAAAATTTATGTTGTTTTTAATGTTGAGAATTTAAGGTTGTATGAGCCTCCTTTGATTGAAGATTAAGGAGAGAATAGTCAAATTCCGTCTATTGAAGAGTTTTCTCTAGAATTCCTTGATGAACTTCAACAAGACACTATACTTGACAAAAGAACAAGGACATTAAAAAGAGGAAGTATCGATTATCTTCAAGTGGGGCTCAAGGGTACAAATCATTTAAAATCCAAATGGATGGATGTTGGAAAGGTGAGGGAACAGTACCCTCACTTGCTGGACAATTGAAAGTGATCCTTTTGGGGTCCTATTGTAGTGGTTACAACCACCCTCCAAATTTTGCCTTAGCTTCATTTTGGAGCCCCCCCTTCCAACTTTTCACAACAACTTGCCTTACATCGTCAAGTTCACTTGCACAAAGTTAGCCTGTTGATCGTAGCTCGATGTATTCTCCTCATAGGCTGATCACCTGGACTTGGTCTAGCTGCAGGCTAAGTAGCTTCCCCGAGAAATTGTGCAATTATGGAGGGAAACCAGCCTTCCCTCTAGAAATTGTGCAATTATGGAGGGAAACCAGCCTTCCCTCTAGAAATTGTGCAATTATGGAGGGAAACCAGCCTTCCCTCCAAAAATTGCGCAATACTGGCTGGCAGCCTTCTCGGCTCCAGAATTGCGCAATTCTGGCATTCAACACTCACAATGAAAATTGCGTAATTTTCCCCAACAGGGCTACTCATCCCAAAATTTGAGAAATTTGGGTAGGAGTCAACTGCTCTGTCCAGAAATTGCGCAAATCTCCTGGGTAGCTTGCCCAACTCCCAGCTAGAAATGCACATTTTATCCAAGCAATCAAGCAGTCTCTTGCATGTGCAGTTGAGTTGACCGGTTCCCTTCGGGACCGAGCAAAACTGACTTGCATGCATGGGCTGCTTCTACAAAGGAAACTTGCAAATGCATACCTTGTTTTAGGGATCTATGTTTAGCAGTTGGAGGTTACATGCAAGGTTCATTTCAAGAACCTCCCACCAAGTGTCGCTTTCCCTAGATTTGTGGCATGCGCATCGCAACCTTGATATTATCAAAACTCATCAACTAGACACTGCAAAGCTCATTCCTCACATCAACGTTGCAGCTCTGACTTCCCACATCACATCTAGGAGCAGTCAGATGTTTTGGGGTAAGCCTGCCTTCCATGCCTTGTGTTTATTTCTGTTTCTTTTTGTGTTTTCACTTGTGTGAGTATTATTTGCTTGATTTATTTGAACGCTTGCTGTCGTTTACATGTCTACTAGCTTGTCCCAACATTGTTTCAGTTTTCATTGCTATCTCACTGATGTCACATGCATGAAACTGTTTTTCATGAATAGTCGCCGATTCAGTGACTCGCCTCACCCACATGCATGTTGTTCCATTTTATGAATCTGCCATTCACTGCTTGCATGCATGATCATTCACTTATGCTTACACTTAGTATCACCATGCATTCACACTCAAATTCACTTTCAGTTGCTCGTCGGCAAGTCTGGGCGACCTTGGCCCGGACTCTGCCTCACCAAGAGCCTCACCAATACAACATTGTGCAATATTGAGAGGGAAGGCTATGTGTTCCTCTCAGGAAATGCATATTTTTTCTTAGTGACTATCCTCTAGGACTGTTTTGCGCATTTTTGAGGGACAATGACTGTTGGCCCAGAAAATTACACAATGCAGTCACTGAACCTGTAGCCATTGACAACTGAGTTTGCTCATTGCACAACTCTAGCAGTCAGCAGCTAGATTGGACTATGCATTGCACAGTTCTAGCAGTCAGCCAGTCTCCTAGCAGCCTAGACTGTGCCTTGCACAGTCTTGGCAGTCAGTCTCCCAACCTCTTGGTTGAAATTGTGCAACCTTCATGATCAGTCACATAGGTATATTGCAAGTCAGTTCTCAAGTTCATTTTGGTTTTCGACTGACAAATTGCTTGCCATGAGTGTTTCCATGTCTCTAAGTATTGTAGGCGTTCATCTTCCTCTTAGCAGTGCAGGTACAATGGTTTCCAAGAGGGCAGAGTTAAAGACATCTTTTAGAGAACACCTAGAGATGTAGTCGATCAAATGTCTATGAGCTTTCCTACTCACTAAGACATTAAGTTGTTCGTAGACAAGAACATCAAGATATCACAACGATCAACATCATGAACAACAGTTGAAGGAAGCATACCGAATGTAGTGAATGCAACGAATGCAACGAATGCAGCGAATGTAATGAATGCAATGAATGTAAGAGGAATGTTGTTGATAGCACAAAGGTGGAACAAAGTTGCAAGATCAAGAAAATCCACTGATGATGAAAGAAACTTTGGAGACTGAGGCTATGAGGTGATGGCAAGACATGAAGATCACATGAAGATAGAGAATGGAAAAAAGGAGTTGCATGTACTGAAGCAGCAACTCAAGGAAGAACATGAAGTTACATAGACAAATGAATGAGTTGCAGTAGGAATAGGAACAACAATGGGCACAACATGCACTCACGGATGAAACTGTGCCCGTACAGGTTAAAGATCCATCCCAGCAGCTGGCACGGAGCAGACATGGTGAGCAGTGTTGTTGGTCGCATGTAAGGATTCAACAACATGCATGTCATTGTGCGCACGCATGCAATCCAACCCATTCAACACACTCACCAAGGTGAAGACAAGAACCAAGTCCAACTAGAGCTAAACATGTACTTCGATAAGTTGATGTGCATGACCACCAGCACACACTTGAAGATTAGCACAGACACTATGCATCAGTGTGTTACCGGTTCAACCACACCCAAGAAGACCATGTGCATGTTAGTAGACGAGTTGGATGAAGGAGCCGAACCAATGCACCGGTTGCAATAGAGGCAAGAGTTTACTTTAGCAAGATGTCACCATGAGGTGCATGCACACTATCACGGATGACCAAGCTTGGCATTAGCTCACCACCTTCACCATCACAAGCATGCCAAAGAGTTGGTCTCATCACATCGAACCAAGTGTTAGTGATGTCTTGCATGGCTTGCTCAAGCCATGTTGTCTCACATGAGTACATGTGCATTGTAATGTAACATCATGTCAAGTGTAAATCAAGTGTCAATGTGAAAATCCATTTCCAAGTGTTTCTA
>APFE030970906.1:0-65347 GCA_000404065.3 Pinus taeda | reverse complement strand
GAGAGAGAGAGAGAGAGAGAGATTTGAATTTACAACATTCATCTTAAAGCTTTATTACTTGCATGCTTATTTTATTCATTACATTCAATGTAGGTAACATTATCTAATATTGATGTATTATTTATTTCTAATAATATCAAGATTGTGAATGTAAACTATATATTTGCAATTCTTCATATAATCTCGCAAAAAAAAAAAACTAGTGTTCACTCTTTATATCAAGATTTTGAATGTAAACTATATGTTTGTAGTTCTCCATATAATCTAGCAAAAAAAAATCTAATATTCCACTCTCTATATTTGCTCTACTCTTGAGTAGTCCCTTATATGCCAGCAACTTATACAATGAGAAAGCCTCTGATTCAACAAGCACAGAACTTAAAAGCAATGCTCAACATGTATGTTCTTGGCTTAATGGATAAAAGCAATCATACTCTAACCAACAATTATTCCCATGTAGTTAGGTCAGTTATGGGATAGCCATAGAATGTGCTAAAAAAATCAATTTATCTTTTCATGGATGGAAATGCATCACATAGCCAAGGCAACTTAGTTCTTCAACTTAAGTGGAAATTATGCTTTCATAAAAATTGTAAATTGATATATGAAATGGAAAAATTAATTGCCAACTAAGGGGCAAGGACTTGCATAAATTTTGGTGGGTGGTATCCACACATTTACATTTTTACTCCTACCTATTAAAGTGCACAACAACACATAAATAATGGTGTGTAGTAACTCTTGGTAAGTATATTTATTTACACCTTATTCCTATCCATTTTTTTATGCAAATACTTGCTTAAATTTTCAAAAACTTTAGTTTCGGTTTGTTTTCCTATGAATCCTAACAATGAAAAATCACTCCTCAAGTATATAAAATTGATGGCATAAATATTGCAACTGCATCCAAAAACTATGGCAGAAAAATCTAAGGCAGTTATCCACATGGCACAAAGGCTACAATAAGATCTTCAAGTTTATGCTACAATCAAATGTTTGAAAAATATTTTTTTGCAATATATTGAAAAATAATTATTTTTTTCAAAGTTAAACATTATAATTTGTATTGTACAATGCTAAACTAATAGTGGTCAATAGGCAAATGGATTGCTAGAGTCTTGCCTTGGCAAGGACCCATAATAAGTACATCTTTTGTTGTTATTGATATATATTTTTTCTAGAGAAAATTTATGAGATGTTCCTTCAAATTTATGGATGACATTTTCAATAAACTTATTAAAGTAAACTAGTGTATTTAATTGAAGGGGAATTTAAAATAAGCACTTGCTAACATGGAATTAGGTAAATACTCAATATCATTGGTAACAATTGGTTAAGCTAGCCCATTAAACCACTATTATATCTACACATGTGAATACACACACGGGAATAGAATTATAAGCATTAATGTTATATGAGGGTTATTCCATAATATTAATATTGACAATGTTGTTGCCCTCAATAATTTATGCTTTTACATTTGTTATATTATATGTTTTTTAAGATTGATTATGGTAACAATTGTGACATGAATAATGAAGGCTTATTCTCAAGATGTTGCAACCTTTGGGATTCAAATTTCAATTTCTAGGATGGATGAAAACTTAGCTTTTATGATTAATGTTAATCCCAATTAATAATTCTTTGGTAGAAAAAATAATACTACATTGATCTGGGTAGGTGTGATTTAGGGCTTGGAGCAGATGTGGAAGGTGAGGATCTTTTATGGATCTTTTGGGAATGGAGGTACATGGGATGGATTACTCTGCATATCTTGATTATGGTTGTTGTATCTTTGTAGACAACCCTTGGCCAAAGAACTGTGCCAAAGCATCAATTCTGAGGGATATTAATTGAAAGGGATGATCCAAAGATGCAAATACTTGTCTATTAATTCTTAATCCCTTATATTAATCAAAACGTCGGTGTTCCATTATGACAACGTACAATATTTATAAGTTCTTTGAAGGAATAATGAAAAAGAACTTAAAATACTAAATATCCTTGTTGAACATCTAATCAATTGAGTTGAGATGAAACGTATATATGTATCTTTATAGCAAACAAATATATTGAAGTATAGCATATAAGCAATAATCTATTAATTTCTAAGTATCAAATTAAAAAGATTGTTTAATTATAACATTGTATAAAAAAATAACCTTGCTAGGGATGTCGGCGAGACTAATATCCAGTCTGCCCTTCCCAATGTCCTACATTATCTCAAAAATATCTAGAAATAGATTATGAAAACCATTAGAAAACACATGTACACAATAAACAAAAACTAGAATCCTTTGATTATCTTCAAGATCAAAATATTACAACAATATCACTCCAAAAATATCCTTCATGTATCAACCCTCCTTACTTCAAATTACGAGGTACATATATAGTTTTTCCAAAAATATCTAACCTATTACAACTTTTTTATGAAAAGATAAATGTTTTTCCAATATAATTTGGATAGTCATATTCAGAATAACTCAAAATAGAAGTCCTCGAACTATTCTAGTTGAACTACACACTATTTGAGGATCTTGTTACCAACTTTTAGCTTTAAATCTACATTGTTCTGATTGTGCTCCTAATTTTTCTGCTCCTTGCTAAAATATTGCGTGGAAACATGTTTCTTGTTCAACTGATAAGTTCAACAAATGTATCCCACTGATCCTCATATGGGAATGAAAACTTTATCACCTTTTTGTAGGCCTCATCTATGTCAATATACTTTTCAAAAGTTGGTTTAGTGACAAAAAGATGATGAATTTCATGTGAAATAAACAAATCATCAACTATGCCTCGAAGAAAACTTTTAGCACTAATAATTACTTTAACTTTAGTAAATATTGATTTGTCTATTGTTATATCATGTAATCTTTGTTAATAATCTTCCTCCTTAATTAGTTGACCATCAAAATCCCTCAATGATGGGAATCCTTTCTGTTAAACAACATATTAACTTTTTGTGAAATCTCTTGATCTAAATTTTTAAATTTTCGCATTTGTTTTCTAGTTGCAACATTAAACTCCTCTTAGTCAGCACTTTCTCACTTCAAGGATTGCATATGTCCTATCTTCAATTGCCATTTCTTCTACCTCCTCCAAGTATTTTGAATTTAGGACTTTGATGATTCTAGTTGCCTCTCCAGGTCTATGATCCAACTCTTATTTGATATCTTCAATGGTCATTTTAGATTTCTCCAATAATTGTTCTTCTTCAAAAATTATTTCTATAGAAGACCATAAATCTGAAATTGCAAAATTTATGTCTATCCAAATTTTCTCTCTAGCTTCTAATAAATTTTGTGCACTAATTGATTAGTCTAAATATTTTTCAAGCGACTTTGTAAGCTTTAAAATGTTCTGCACCTTTGAAATGTTATGCATTCTCTGCTTTTATTTTATTTTCCTCTGCCTTTTGCAATGATGCCTTCAACTTCTCAATTCTACATTTCTCAAAGACAGATAAGCCATTTCTTTGGACGATTGTTATGTTGAATCATGACTTGTTGATCCTGTCTCACTATTGAAACTCCTATACTAACAATTTGTTCCTTCTCTTTTAATAACTTTCCATCTCTACTTCATTTTTTATATTTGCGGATTCTACTCCATAATCATACTCAACGTGTTTTCCTTTTCTTTTTCAATTTCTCCCACTTCTTGAGCTTCAAGATGCTCTATTGTTGGTAACTTTAATCTCCTACGCAATGCTTGGATATTTTCGTTTCTATTTTTTATGATCTCATAAGTTGCATCAACATCGTTAGGATCCGATCCTAATTTGATAGCAATATCTTCTCAAGTTTTTATCCTTGTATCTTTCGCCAATGATGACATATTTTGTAACTTCGACTGAGAATGAGTGTTATTCAAAGAAGTTTGTAATATTGAAACAACCATAATAGAACTTGTTAGAGAAGAGTAGATCATTTCACCTGCTTGCTTATGTATATCTATCTAGTCTATAAGGTGAATTTGTTTTGTATCAAAAGAAAATAAGAGGTTTTGTAGTCCTCTGCTGTCTTTGGGATTGGAACCTTTACCTCAAGAAATTCCATTTGAAATTTCCCTCTATCAGGATCTAATGCAGATAATAATATTTTTTCAAGAAGAAGATGTTTGTTTCGAAAACTGAGAATATGTAGCAGACTTTAGAAGCTCGTTATTTTTCTTCTTTTCTCCAAATTTAGCAAAAATACTTTGACCACTAGAAGAAGGAGAAGCAAATGCATCAGTTGATGTTTCTTCAATCTGTTGTAGAGTAAACACAAGCTCACTTAACACCATTGTTGTAGTTGAAACCTCTATATTCCTAGCTTCATATTATTCTTCTTATGTTTCCTTGGTCTTTTTTATTTTGAAAACTCTAAACTTTGTTGACTTAGAACCTAAAATGATAGGAGAAATGCTTTCACTTATTATTTTCAACTCCTTTTCTTTTGGAAGAGGTGTTTCCAATGTTGTCTGACTCGACACATGTTCTTCATCTTCATTTAAAGTGTTTTCCTCCCAAACCTCTTGATTACCATATTGTTCAATTTCTAGTTTTGAAAAACGAATTGTCACATACCCACCTACCTTAAACTTCTCTTCTTTTTCATTTTTTTTTCCACTTGCGCTCTTTCCTTCCCTTCTTATCCCTTCATTTTTTTTTCTTTATAATTATTTATATCACAATTTCCTCCTCTCGTTGAATCAATGGTCACTTGTCTCTCGCAACCATGCGAAAATTTGCCATAGGCCCGCCAATAGTCAGTTAAGCAGAAGAGTCACGACGCTTACGCTTCTTCACTCACCAACACTGTCGACCCCCCAACCTTCGACTAAATCAAGGTCAGCCAAGTTTTTAGCATAGAGCATACCGCCTTCCTGACATTCCAACCCCCAACTTCTGACTTGGTCGGGTCGGTAAACTATGCCTTACTACCGTGCCTCTTTCTGTCAATACATCGCCCGACCTCCGACTAGTCAACTTGGCCCATTCTTAAGCATAGGGCTTACTTCCTTCTGATGGTCTGACCTCCTACCTCCATTATACCCTTGGCTTCAATGGTCCTTGGAACTTGTGTACTGGCCCGCGTGATCCTAACCACAAATCCACAGTTGACGCTTATAGGATTTATCTCCCATTCTCAGATAAGGTTGGGAGATCAATCTTTATAAGGTAAGAGTTCCCTTCTTCCTTCTGCCACGGTGACTTGAAATATTCTCAATACATCCCCTCCTATCATTGGTCGTTCAAATCTAGCTTATTCAACCAAGACTTTGGTTCATGTGTCCTTAGGGCTCTTGAAACTATTACATAGCTTGGCCATCATTCTTCCTTGAAACTCTGCCATGGAAGGTCAAGGAATTTCGATTCCTCCCCCTGCAATGCCTTAGACAAGGGTCTCTACAATTTCCTTGAGGAAAAGCTCTACCACCACACATGCTTTCTTGACTAATCATCTTGACCACAACCCTGTCTCCAAGGCCTAGTAGACCTCCAGATCTTCTTAACGGTTCAGCCGCTCTACCAAGTTTAATATAAATCTTTTCACAACATTATCCCTCCTGAGCTTAGGTGATAGCTACATTGATGGTTTTCTAACTTGTGGGCCTTCCCTGTCCTCGATTAGGGAATTCCACGCATAACGACATTTATGGATATCTTGCCTTTTTGAAATACGAGGATGCAAGGCACATAGATAAAGCGAAAGGACACTTAGGGAAAGTTGTAAGGTTCGACTCGCCCCAGGAAATCTCTCCTTGACATTTACCCATTTCTTGCCTGGTGGCACAACAATATGTAACTTGTAAACAAATACCAACTCTGCGTCATAGGGGACTTCTATGTAGACTACACATAATGAAAGGGTCTCATAACCTACTGTCTTCAAGGATCAATTCAGGTTCTCAAGGATTTGGCTATGGTCTCTAATTTATCATACATTTATTCTACTGTTAATCATGTATTATGCTTATCACAGTTAAGCATGTCATTCAGATTTAGGTTCAGTTTAGCTCTCTGGCTTAGACATCATTATTATGTGGTTTTATTGCATCTATTTTGCATCAGGTACTTTATGGTTGCCCTTAATAAGTGATTAACACCTTTACTTTCAGATTCATCACAAGGGTATATATATATATATATATATGAGTTTACAAGGAAACTAAGTCTGGGACTACAACTCTCCACCCAACCATAGATAGTTATAGCCATTTCTACTTATAGTTGCCACCTCAGAGCCAGATTCCAGAGTCCTGGGGGGAGAATGCTTGCTTATGGGATTGTGTGCCAACTGCCAACTAAACTAGGGACTCCAGAGAACCTCTTCCTTAATTTTTCCAACTAATGGATTATTTCTTTATTAGCACAAGGAGTCCAAAGGTGCCGCACCTCAACCCACAGCCTCCAGAGGCCCAAGTTGTTACAAGGTTCCAGGAATCCTATCTTAACCCACAGCCTCCATGGAACCCAAGATGTTACAGGGCTTCAGAGACTAGAACTCAAACCATAGCCTCAACGGACAGAGAATCGATCCCCTTCTCTTCTCTTCATTGTTGCTTGCTAAAAAATTCTAGTAGAGGTTTGCTTCTCATCCTCCCCTTTGTCTGCTTCCTGAACAAAAGCAAAGCCTCTACTTCCCCATGCAAAAGAAAGGCATTTGGTTCCCTTCTTGTGTGTGGTTCGACTCACTCCCTTCTCTTAGAATGATTCCCCTCTTGTGTGTTCGAGTCTCCTCTCTAATATTTTCCTTCTCCTTTTTGGTCAACGTTTCTACCCCCTTCCTTTATTGTCGTGTCCTTGCAGTTTGTAGCCCTTCATAAATCTTGTCCTCTTTGCTTGTTGTGTTTTATCAAGTAAGCATGGGCCTAGGTACTTTTCCTCATCCCATTTAATTTCAAGAGACAGTCCCTTTACTTCATGCACCATCCAGCCTTTAATGGTTGTCCTGAAGTTCAGGTTTCTTCTTTTCACAAGAAACCATAACATCCCAAGCAACAATTCCCCATCCCTAGCTCTGGAATTCGTGTCCCATGACCCAATCCCCTTTTTTTTATTATTTCAAACATTACAAGATATTTACATCATTTTTACAATGTTGCTAATAAGATAATATTGGGTGGGGCTGTCACTTGAATATAAGGAGTTGACTTTTGCTCAAGTCTAATAGCTGAAATTATTCCCAAAGGATCATAAGCCCAACTAAAACTCATTTTAAAATTGATTTGAGGTAACAAATTCTATACTTCTTTATCAGTTACTCTAGTATTTTCTATGAAGGGGCTAATTTGAGCTTTTAATTTAAACTCGGGATTTTCTTTCCTCGATACAAAATGAACTTCATCTACATTCGGGCTCTGCCTTATGACATCCAAAGCAAAAATCCTCATCAAAGAAATATTTGTAGCTTATAGGGTGACAATTCATAACCATAGATCCTGATCTCTGTGAAGCTCTGATATAAATACCAATCTCCTACCTTTCTCTGCTCACTTAAATGCAAAATTGTCTTAATTTCAGCTGAAACCCTTGGGACTACACCACTACTAAGAAGATAAAGTGATAAATACAGAAATTGGTTAACAAAATCATTGAATGAATACTCTTCTGAATTCTTTATGATTAATGAGGTACAATGAATGACAGATTGTGGTCTCCCCTGTGAATCCAAATTTTGTAGTGGCATATTAAACCTCTCGGTTTGATGGTATAAGAATAGGTAAACTAACACATACTAGTGTTTGAAAGCTCTTTCTGCATTGAACTTTAAGAACTGCTCATGAATATTATATGAGATAAACTACTTAAAATTGAATAGGACAAAAGGTTTTTTCCCAGATGAAAAAACAGACAGGAATCCTACAATAAATTCAACAACGCATTCATCACTTTGATAACCTAGAAGACAACAAACCATGGAAATTATTTTTCTGGACATTTCAAGAAATATGGTTGAGGAATAAGGAGGATTATGCCGAGGCATTTTAGATCCTTTTAGTAAAAATGAGTAAAAAAATATGGCCTCTCTCTTGAAATGTAAGCTTCTGGTAAATTTCCATTAATGAGTTGACTGAAAAGGAGTGGAGGGAACTTGGAGGAATAATTTGAAAAGCTTAAAGAATAGACTTTGGTGCTATATAAAACAAAATTTCACCATTTATGGCTACCACTGCTCTTTAACGGGGTAAATATTTGCTTTCGCACTAGGAGACAAACTCGGGAAAAAGATGAGTCTGAGTAAAGACAAACTGAGATAACATGGATTCTCAAAAAATGAACTCATCACTAGCATCTTCAAACTTCTCAAAAGCCTAATACGCAATTCATACAAATTAAACTCACACTTGGTCTCTACAATTTTGAAATCTAAGTCTACCAATGATAGCTCATCTCAATTCGAGACTGTAGGAAGCATGGTGTTTTCATTTTGTGACTTACTTTTTCCTTTAGAAGTACTCATTTTGAGGTTGAATAGAAAGTAGGAAGATTTGAATAACCAACAAGATTGAAGATAGTGATAAAAACACTTGTGTGAACTTGGAACTATTTATGTTGCTTAGTTATTCTGCGAACACTGAAAACATGAGAAAATGATTGGGAAAATTTGGGCAAACTCAGCTCTTAAAGAAAATTCAAATACATGTTGATCACTTTAATGACTAGAGCATTTAATTAGTTTTATGAATGTTGGCGGGAATAAATTGTACATTTGGCGATTATGAATCAACAAGTAGTGGAGGGAATAGTGTGATTATTTTGGCGGAGTAAATAGTGAAGGGATAGTGGAGAGACAGAATTGGCAGAAGTAACGACCACTGGGAAGGTGGGGGTGAGGTGGTATGTGGTTTTTTTTGTTTGGGCGGGGGGGGGTGCACAATGCACGAGCCCCCACCACATATATTTCCATGGTTTATTGAAAACATGGATTGTCACCCCCCCCCCTTCGTTAAACGCCAAGAGTGCGTGGGAGTCCCACAAAGCATGTGAGGTATTGATTGTGGGGGATTAAATATTAGTCGTTGGAACAAGCACAGAAGTTACCACACACCTTTATTGGCGGAAATTTCAAAATAATTTACATTTATTTTCAAAATAAATAAATTTTCACGCTACATTTATAAAAATATGCCCAATTCTTGCAAAATGCATCATATAAACCTTATTTATTTTTTTAAATTCCCTTTATAAGAAAAATTTATGGGTAAAAAAAGTTACATCAATATTGAATCCATCTTTGCATTATGGGCTATTTCTAAGGCTAGTGTTGAGATTAGCTTTAAGAAGTTCTCAACATTTATAGAGACTTTAGAAACTAAGGCTATGGTGGAGGGTTTTGGGAGTGATGTCAATTAGGACAGGGTATTAATTAGGATAGAGGTATTGTGTCAACATTAAAAGCTCCTTTACTAATCCTTGTTGATAGGAGGAGTAGTCTAGTAGCTCCACAACTCTTGAAAGGCACTATTGAAGTTTAGGCATCAAAATTTTGGGGTGCATGTTTCAAAGGAAGTTATTGGTCTTAACGAGTTTATATCATATATTCTTCCTTTACAAAACATGGAAGTCATAGGAAATGGATTCCAAAAAACTAGTGTGTTGAATGTTGATGAAGAGGTGGTATTTTATTGGAAACTTGGGAGGGGAAATTATATGAGTCAAGGAGTTTGAACATAAGGCGGGTGGCACTACGGAAATAAAGGTGATAAGGTTCAAAGAGGGATTGGGGGAGATAGGGATCAAACTTTATAATTGGGGAAGAAAGGCCCAAAGTGTGTGAAGCTAAGAATAAGTCGGTTATAGGTGAATATGTTACCATAAACCTAGGGATATCGATGATGAATTAAAATACAAACCAAGCAATTTAATGGAATGTATATATTGGAGCATATTTTTTTACGTGGACGTAATTGGTTTCGAAATTTTTGGTAGTATATAGGCTTAGTTATCACGCAATGATTAGAGAATGGTGGAATTTTTCACTTTCTTGTGGAAGAAGATGTAGTTACAAGGGGTCAAGGTGGTATTAGGGTTTGACATCCTTAGTTTTTAAGTAAAGTTTAGGTTTCAACACTAGAAGAGGAGTGGTCTGCTCACATCCAGCATGGGTCAAGTTACCTAACCTAGCTCTTGAGATTCGAATTGTTGTGATTCCTAAGGCTATTGGGAACAATGTATTATCACTTATTGACATCATTGATTAGTTTAAATTGAAGTTCTTGTCCAATGGTGTTCTTATTGGTGGAGCTAGAGTTGAAGGATAACTCGACAAAAGGATATTGAAATTGAAATGGGAATTCTAACCTATGTATAAGTTATAGATTGTGTTGGTATACCTTTTGGATGTTTATGTTGTCATTTGTATGCACCACTTGGTGAATGAATGCTTGTTAAAATCCAAAAAAAAAGTAACGGAGAAGAAAATACAATAGTTGTATTAACCAACAAGAAATTAGTTAAGTGCAATCTCCTAGTGGAAGTTTTTGAAAGTATAAGAGGAATGATAAAGTGGAAACATTAGAGGAGGAGGAAAGGCCTAGGAAGATAAGGTGGTTGTGGGAGAAAAAAGATTATGGGGTCACTATCTTGGTGTAGAGAAAATTTGTGAGAAACATCATCTATCTTTCCTTTAATGGAAATCAATGACAAGAGTCAGACCTTGTTAGAAAAGGGAGTCTTTGAGTTTAGAATCCACCATAGAGTTGTTGGATAGTTGGTTTTGTCTAAATGGCTGGTAGCATTCAGTATGTTGGCATTGATGTCAACCATATTAGCATTGAGGTTGGAGGGATTCAGTATGTTAGCATTGATTTCAACTAGGCCAACATAGGTGTGCATGGGGTGTCAAGCTCAAGGGGAGTCCCATATTTGTTGATATTTCTTGTAGAGAATCATCATAGTAGCAATATTTGGAGGATATTTTGCCTCAATATATCAACTCAGATACTATTGGAGATGGAATAGTTGGATAGTGCTCGAAAAGAGCTTTCCAATGGTATATTGAAGTCTGCAAATGGCCTCCTAGTCACAACTTATTTCCAGTCAAAGTTGAGTTGCTCCAAAGTTAAATGTGGCCTTAGGTCAAAGTGATGACCAATTTTGGCAGTCATATAGTGTTAGCAGAGCCTTTTAGCGAAGTTTCTAAAGGATATTTGGGCGAGTGTGACTCAAACAGCAAGGCAATAGGGAGCATTGTCATTAGCCATAAGGTGGAGCCCCCATTCCAACATATCCCGACAGAGGTAGACAGAGGTAACACCCCGGAGAAACCTTAAGGCGCACAAGGAAATGTGGCGAGGAGACGTTGATAAAATACATAATGGGAAGGCTTTCCATTGGCCATAGACAAAACCCACCTACAGTCTGGTCCGATGGAGAAGGCCCAACGGTATGAGCCCGAACGTTTTTAATTATGCATGCATTAGAAGTGTCGGGCAATAGCCATCGGGACACGTTGGACTCTTAAATTAGCAGTGAAGAGCACCTTCATTAGCAAGCGGAAGGACCACTTGACACACAAGCATGACGGGAGCACCCTGGAAGATTATCAGAGCAAAACAAAAGAAAGGGTCGAGAACCCTTTGGAAATTTTATAAAGGGAAAACGTGAAAAAGCAAGTTGTGGGTCCCTTCTCTCTCCTTTGGGACACATTACAGCATTTGAATAGCTCTCAAGAGATGATAGTGGTTGATAACATCAAATTGACGAAGTAGTATAGAGGACATGTGGCAAGCAGTTTTGGAATTTTTGGGTACCCAAAAGCCCAATATGGCACATGTGACGTCAACGTAATGTCGTCCCGGTGGGCGTATCCCAAAAGAATTAAGAGAAGTGCACAAGGGATGCGTCAAACAAGAGCCATTGGGCTAACAAGTCTCATTTCATAACTGACTCAGCCTAGGAGTGTTTAAATTGCCTCTTAGTAGCAGCTAGCAAACCCTGTCGGACATCTCATCTCAGAGGGTGTTTAATGGTATGCAGTGATCCAAAAACAACAGAATTGACTATTTGCTCAATTTCTTCAAATATTAACTAAGGTTGTTTCTTAAGTGAATTAATAAGGAAAATGGATTTTTATGTGCCTTATACTTAAAACTTGAAATCTTAAATCAACCATGAACAACATAAATAAGAAGCAAACACGACAAATTTGATGACAAAGTTCGTCCCTCCTGGACTACATCTCCGGGTTCGCTTCCAATGGGCGTCTGATATTGAAAATGCTCATAAAGTCTCTTTACATCAAAATTCACCATTATGGAATCTGCTCACAGGCATCAATGGTTACTATCAACTGGTAGGCTTCGACCTCAGCTCTCCAATGCAACTTTCGGATTACAGAAAGGCCCAATATTGGTCAAGATATGCCTCAAAAGGCATTTACATGCACTATTCAAAATAATATTATGAGCTTTGCATTCAACTCCCCCAACTCTGGTGCATTGGTAAAACCTTTTATAATGCCCACGGGAAGGTCCCGGGGTCAAACCCATGGGCCTCCTAGGATTTGCTTACAACCATATAGCAATTCAAACTCTAACATTAAAGTTTAGGTGCAACTATATTACACACACACAGATATATTATATTATATATATAATATATATTATATATATATATATATATATATATTTATTATATATATATATATATTATTATATATATATAATATATATATATCTGTGTGTGTGTATGTGTGTGTGTATGTGCACCATATTTAAAGCAGTGATATCCATACTCAACCCGTGGCATATGTTTGTACATACGGTTTTAACCTTAGACTTTGGATAATATTAATCTCCCCGTTGAAGGTGTTGCGCCATATTTGTGGTGCCATGTATACATTACCGTTTACATATGGTTATCACACTTCGGTACATGGTTTATCATCGCACATTTAGAATAGAGGCTCCATTAGCTATATTTGGAGTGGTGCTAAATATGACCATCATTTGGTGGGCCTGTCTGATATGGCAGACTCTGCCAACCCTTTCCACCATTACCATTCAACGGAACCTTTAAATATAAGTTTGCGTCCATACTTAATAAAGCAATGGTGTGGACTATTGGTGAAGTTTTGTGGTGCTGACCTGGTGGTCGTGGGTTCAACACAAACCTTGGTAGTTTTACCTCTCTGCTTGGTAGTTTGTCTGCCACATGTCCTGTTGTGAGACTACCACGTGCCTTGTTCTAAGACTGCCACGTGCCATGTTTTGGGACTACCACTTGGCCTGCTCTTGCCCATTTTTTGCCTATTTGGGAAAAACTTTAGCACGTGTTTTCTCCCACATACGAAGGCCATTTTGAAAACTAGATATACCATCAGAATCAACATGAAAATCTTGTAGGTTTTAACCTCGTACAGAAACTACCTGCATACAAATTCTAAGACACAGAAAATAAACAATGCAAGAGCATAACACATAAAACACATATACATATAGATTTTCCCCTGGATCCCAAAATCGGGACTACCAGCTTGATTGTTCATTATGTTCCTTTCAATGTAATAATACATATTTATACATGTTGAAGCATCCAATACCATGGACTGAAAAAACATCACGTCCAATACCATGGACTGAAAAACATCACGTCCAATACCATAGACCAAAAACCATCGTGTCCAAAAAACATGTGCGAAAACCATGCACAAAACCCTAAGTGGGTCTGCCCAACCCAAAATAGGGTCCAAAACGTGGGGTTACGGGTACACCTCAAACCCCTTGTGACCCCCCCCCCTCTCGCTACACAATCGGCGCAATGAAGGGGGGATCTGACCCTCAACCCCCCAGTTAACTATGTGGGCTAGTCGTGGAAAGAATATAACACAACCCAACATTCTCCCACTTGTTGTTTTCTTTCCATAGGGGGCCACAAGAGAGCTTAGTCATTTTTACAGCCCTAAAACGCCCATTGTCTCTCTACACCAAGAGAACTTCT
The DNA here is from genome assembly GCA_000404065.3 of Pinus taeda. Lineage (NCBI taxonomy): Eukaryota > Viridiplantae > Streptophyta > Pinopsida > Pinales > Pinaceae > Pinus > Pinus taeda. The sequence goes on along the minus strand of APFE030970906.1, from coordinate 51,411 downwards.
CAGAGCTCACAGATTTTGTCAATGCATCTGTAATATTCTTCAAAGTGTCCACCTTTACCAGCAACACCTTTTTGCCTTTTATCATATCCCTCACAAAGTGATATTGAACATCAATGTGCTTTGTCTGTGAATGATATGCGGGGTTCTTCGCCAAGAAAACTGCACTTTGGTTGTCACAGTCTATCCTTATAGCTCCCTGTACTAACCCCATACTTCAACACAATCTTTGCAACCAAACTGCTTCCTTGCTTGCATGAGTGGCTACCATGTATTCTGCCTCTATAGTTGATAGTGCCACTACAGATTGTTTCTTACTCATCCAACTGACTGCAACTCCAAATAGGTTAAACACATACCCACTTGTAGATCTTCTCTAATCCAGATCTCTAGCCCAGTCTACATCAACAAATACGCACATATCCAACACTCTGTCCAATCTTGGTCTTCCTTGGTAGCACAAAGCATAATCACTAGTGCCACGCAATTACCTAAAAACCTGCTTCACTGTTGTCCAGTGCTCCTTCCCTGGTTTTGACATAAACCCGCTCAATACTCCCACTGCATGTGAAATGTTAGGTCTAGTACAAACCATTGCATACATCAGGCTACCGACTGCACTTGCATATGGAACATGGGATATGTCCTCTTCCTCTTCTTGTGTCTTGGGACACTGTTCAGCAAATAACTTTACATCTACAGGAATAGGAACCTTCACCTGTTTACTCTCCTACATATTAAGCCTCTGCAGTATTGTCTCGACATACTTCCTCTAGTTTAACCAGAGCTTCCTCTTTGCCCGATCTCTTTTAATTTCCATGCCCAAAACATAGTTTGCAGCACCAAGATATTTCATGTTGAATTTGGAGGAAAATTGGGTCTTCAAATCCTAGATAATTTCTTTGTCATTTCCAACTAGCAAAATATCATCCACATACAAGACTAGATAAATAACACAGTCACCAATTAATTTAAAATACACACAGTGATCTACTTCGCTTCTGGTGAAGCCAAGTCCCCATATAAATGTATCAAATTTCTGATACCACATCCTTGGTGATCGTTTTAACCCATACAGAGACTTCTTTAACTTGCATACCAGTTTTTTCTTACCTTTCACCACAAAACCTTTGGGTTGCTTCATGTACATCTCCTCTTCCAGATCCCCGTGAAGAAATGTTGTCTTCACATCCATCTGTTCTACCTCAAAATCAAAAGCATCAACAACAAATATAAGTAATTTAATAGAAGCTACCTTGGCAACAGGAGAAAAAATATCACCAAAATCAATTCTCGGCACATGGGAATAACCTTTTGCTACCAGCCGAGATTTGTATTTCTCCACATTTCCTTCTGCATTTGTCTTCTTCTTGAACACCCATTTGCTACCAATGGGTTTCCTTCCAACTGACAAATCCACCAGATCCCAAGCCTCATTTTTGTGCAAATATGTCATTTCATCAACCATGGCCTCTTTCCAAAGTTTGCCATCGTCTAAATCTATTGCTTCCTTCACAGTTCTGGGATCATCGTGAGTAATAAATAAAGCAAAATTTGAACAGAAAGAAGATGGACTATACCTTTTTGGCTGCCTTCTTTCTCGAACTGACCTTCTCACACTCAGAGTTTATGGCTCTTCATTTTCTGATTCCTCCTCTGCTATAGAGTATGATTCTTCCTCCTTAAGCTCAAACTCTATCTTCTCAGGTTCCTTTGGTTGGACTTCATGTTTAATAACATTTTTCACCTCTCTGAACACCACATCTCGACTGTACACAACCTTCCTTGTTACTGGGTTCCAAAGCTTATAACCCTTTAAACCATCCTTTTACCCAATAAAGATGCACATTTTAGATTTACTATCCAACGTGGTTCTTTTCTCCTTTGGAACATGTACATATGCATCACATCCAAATACCCTAAGATGTGAAAGAGAGGGTTTCTTACCAGTCCATACCTCTTGTGGAGTGTTATGCTCCAACACTGATGAAGGTGATCATTTTACCAGGTAACATGCTATCTCCACCACCTCTGTCCAGAATTCCTGTCCTAAGCCGACACCACTGAGCATGCTTCTTGTCCTTTCCATCAACGTCTTGTTCATTATTTCTGCAACTCCATTTTTCTCTGGTGTGTATGGACTAGTCTTCTGTTGTTCTATACCACACTTCTTACATAATTCTTCAAATTCCTTACTACAAAACTCTCCACCGTTATTTGTCCTCAACACCTTTATCTTCTTCTCTGTCTGGTTTTCCACTAGAGCCTTAAATTCTTTAAACCTGTCAAAGACTTCAGATTTCTTCTTAAGGAAATATATCCATGTATTCCTTGAGAAGTCATCTATAAATGATACATAGTACACAGACTTACCCATGATGGAACCTTCACAGGTCCAAAACACATCACTGTGCACAAGCTCTAATATTTGTTTCGCGCCTCTTACCACCAGAGGGGAAACTCACCCGATTCTGCTTCCCATATACACAATTTTCACAGAAATCAAAATCCAGAGAGCTATTACTCATACCTTCTACCATACCTTTACCATAAAGTATTCGAAGGCCCTTCTCTCCAATATGTCCAAGCCTTTGATGCCACAACATGTTCTTCTCTCCAGAGATCACTAGATTTTATGCTCCACTTTTAGGCACCACAGAACTATTGCACCCATCAACAACAGTGCTACCTTTGCAGAAGGAGCATCATCAGATCCCTTTCCTTTGTCAGGAGCTTTACATTTATAGTCCCTTTTGTAGTTCCCTTCCTTTCTGCATTTCCAGCACACCACCTTTACAGGTTTTCCTGGAGATTTAGATCTCCCACTCGATGACTTATTTTTGTTTCTGTTCTGGGACCGTCATTGTACAGACAAGGCATCACCATTTTGGATCTCCATATTTTTCTGTCTTATCTCCTCCGTCAACAAGGATGATACTATTTCATCAAACTGTAGGGCAGTTGCATTGCTACCTATTGCAATAACCAGACTATCCCACGAATATGGTAGAGAACACAACAAACTAATGCATTTATCTTCATCTGAAATTTTAATATCAAAAAACAATAACTGACTTACCAAGGTATTAAATGCAGTCATATTCTCTGTCACCGAGTCTGCATCTTTCATCTTCGGGTTATACAACTTTTTCTGTAGGAATAGTTTATTCACCAGGGACTTAGATTGGTACAAAGTCCTTGACTTGTCCCACAAAGCCTTTGTTGTAGCTTCCCCTGATACATTCAACAATATTGAATCTGAGGCACACAATCGTGGTGCGCACCAGTGTTGCAGCAATAATGCTTCAACTCCTGGGGCTTTCTACTTTACTTTTATCAACCCGGTATTTCGTAACAAACTTGGAAGTGATGGTGTTGTATGCACAAGTACTAGCTCTTACTGCAGGTTGTCACTTGATCAGCTGATGCAAGTTCACTAGGAGCTTAAGCCAACTTCTATGAGTTCTCAGAAGAAGATTTAAATGTGATGAAAGGAAACTAATTGTACAGGGGCTATTCTACTTGCAGAGAGAGGATGAAAACTGAAATGAAATGCAAACCCTAACAAACCCTAGTTTACTTGTTGAGCCTACTTTTGCGAGAAAAGAGATGGAAACTACTGAAATGGGGGCCATTGACTATTGAAAAGGTAAATTTCATTTATTCAAGCTACTTCTGAAAAGAAATGAGAATAAATCATCTTTTTGTACTTTTGAGTGTTTTTATGTGAAATTATTATGCTTGTGATTTATCTGGTTGTGACTGTGTAGAGGATTGGTGGAAAAAGAAGATGGAGTTGGTTGTTGCAGAGGTGGAGGAAGGTGTGGAGAGGTCCTAAGAAGCCCCTAGTACCCATTTGAAGACTTTCATTACAATCATCACTCACAGGAAATTCTACAGGAGGCTGCAGGGGATCTACAGGAGCTTCTATAGGAGGATCTACAAGAGGAGGCCAAAAGCTGTTTTTGGAGTTTTGAAGGTGGAAAAATGATGGGAAAATGGAAATGAAGGTTGGATGAGGGTGTTGAGGTGTCTAGAACTTGTCAAGGAAGATCAGGGATGAACATGATGGTTGGATTTGTTCAAATGGCAAGAAGGCAACTTTATGGAAAAAAACGTAGAAATGAGCTGGTGCTAGCTGTTTTATGGAGGAATGATGAGCTGGGATGTCCTGCAAGAGATCTGCACATTTACTTATCAAAATCGACCAAAGAAAGAACTAAAAAAAAGAGTTTTGTCTAGCTTGACCTAATTTCTGACCTAAAAACAGAAAAATGCTGAACAATACCTTATGAACAGAAAAGCATGTGAGAGAACTATGGTAAAAGAACAAGAAATGATCTAAGCAAGTGAATCTGAACCAATATCAACTTTTTCCAAATCAAAGTATCACACTAGCAATTGCATGGAAGAGCAAAAACTGTGTTTTTGGTGGCAGCAATAGTGCCTTGACCTCAAATCATAGTCCCAGGAATGGAGAAAGGAGATTAAGGCCTGTTGTTGGCATTTTTGAACCTTTTGCTGTCACTACAACAACTCACTTAAGCAACTTGAAACAAAAAAAACTATACTAACCATCAAAAGCAACCTAATATAATGAAGTAAAACGAATCTATGCAACAAAAATTAACTCATGAATGGAAGAAAAAACATATAAGTACACAGAGGAGGTGCTGGGAAGCTTGGGTTTGGCCCTAACCCAAGAGCTTCAGCCCTCTGAAAGAGATTAGTGCTGGCTCACAACCTGTTTCATCTTCATTATAAAAAATAACAGTTACATTAGATAAACTGTTCTAAAAAAGAGCTGAGCACAATGCTGCACAAAAGTTCAAAAATGTACTAATAACTGATTAACCTACTGAGGCTCTAAGCCTTCTTATTTATACAAATGGGGACTTCCAACAGTCCTCCTAAAATCAAGGAACTCGGCTTCTTAGAACTGAAAGTAAACAACAGTCCTACTTGACTTGCTCGGCTGCCCCTTGGAATCATCAATGTGGCCCTTTGTGCTCCGAGTTGCTGATGGAGGATTTGAGGAAAGGGGTCATTAATGAAGTAGACACCCCCCTACAATTCCTCTTCCTTGTTTTCCTCGAGTTTGGCTACCATTTCTCATTAATTCCTTGTCTTTGTCCAAAATTTTCCAAAAAATCAGCATAAAACACTCATTAGACTACATGGCAAAGTGACTAACCCAATTCACTCTATTAGCATAAATATATTCAAAAACATGCAACAAACTAATGAGAATGGTGGATTAAGTCAAAATAAGAGGCATAATGAGCCCATATAGTTACCCATTTCTAGGGCTCTTCATCACCCCCTGTTGAATGGGTTGCTCATCCTCTAAGCAACTAATCTAGCTCTTCATCTTTAATAGCTCTGACAGATTCCCTGACATCCCAAGCAAGTGATGTGATATCTTTCTCTCTATCATGGAAACCTACTTTCCTATCCACTTCTTCCCTCTGTTTCTGTTCTTCCTCCTCCTTAACACCTTCCAATAGTCCTAGCAGCAGTGGAGGACTGAGTTTAAGCCCAATCCAGTTGGCTTTCAAATTTTGCATTGAGTGCTTATACAGGGTCACTCTCCTCATGGCTTCCCTCATCCTGTTTGGGGAGTGATACTCCTAATCCTTAGGCTATGTTGCAATGTACTCCACCTTCTCATGTAGGCATGAAGACAATCATCGCCAAACAATCTCTCCATATCCTCGAAATGAGCAATAGCCTATGCTTGCTTATCAACATAGTCAGGGAGAACTTGAGGATTAGCTGCAAGGTGTTGGTGGGCATAGATGAGGGCTAAGGGTTCTACTGGTTTGGCTCTAATCATCAGGGGCTCACTCAACGCTTTTGTCATCATTTTATGAATTTCCACTGCTCTCTTCTCTTCATGGCTCATCCAAGAAGCCATAGCCATTAACTACAAATCTCCCAATGCAGCATTTGGATCCCATAAATTCATGTCAGTGAGTGCCATGTTGTGTAGGTAAAATTCTGCTAGCTTGGCTTTATCCTCAGCTGAGCTGCGATCACATAAATGCATAAATTGGCCATACTCTTGAAATTGTATTGTGCCCCTCTAGGCCAGTGTTTTAATATTAAATTGGAGCCACTGGTCTTTGAGGTACAATGCATATGATTTGGCTAGCTTCCTGCACTACAATGCCTCCATTGCCCAGCTATGTAGGCTAACTAGGCTTCCTTTTCTTGTAGTTTCCTTTTCAAAATCAACACTTCAGTCGCTGCCTGGGATTATTTTTCTTGCTGCTGTTTCATCAGTGTCTCACTATCTATCTGTGGTTCTTCTTCTTGTTGCGGTCTCTCTGCTGCTTCACTATCTACTTGGGGTCCCTCTTTCTGTTGCTGTCCTTTCAGAGTTGATAGCTCATTTCCTCCTTGAGGTTCCCTTACTTGTAGCTACTTTTTCAACAATTCATTTTATTCCTGCAGTTGAGCTCTTATGATGGTCTCGATATGCCTTACCATGCTCAATTCTATGCTCATCTCTCTCAACTTGTTTTCCATGTGTCGTATGTCTTCGACCCCTTTGGCTTTTGCAATTTGCATCTAGGTGTGGGTCTTGTCTCTTTCCTTTTCCAGTTCGAAGAAAAGCGACACTGAAAATTTTTGTGGGATGATTTTCCCACCCTCCAGAAGATTCTAATAGGAGCCTAAGTTAGGCTGAGGTCGAGGCTCTGGTATTTCTTTTGCCTTACCTTCCTCTTGGGACTGTTCTTCTGCCTTCTTTTCCAGTTTCTCAGTTTCTTTGAGCTTAGCCAATGTCTCATGTAGAGAGGTTTGTGCCTCTTGTAGGACTGCTTTAGAGTCCATTAATTTGATCCTTTCCTTCCAGGTGGAGGTCTTAGGACTCCCTCTCTCATAGGTGATGGAGATTTTGGAGGGAGATTCTTCCTTTGTCACAGTAGGTGCATCCTTAATGATAATAGGTTCTTTCGAAGGTGGTTGGGGCTTGCCCACCTTGATTCTAGTGCTCCTTCGAGCTTTGAAATACATATATGTCTGTCTTTTTCTTTTCCCTTTTTGCTTAGCTAGAGTGCTAAGTGCAGCAAGAACAACTGCTGCTTCCCTTGCTAGTGTCTCAGGGGACACCTCTTCTTGCTGTTTTTCTTCTTCATCCTCTGTATTTTTTCCTGTGTCTGCTGTTTCAGCTTTTGTTACTGTTGTCTCTGGTGGTGTTTTCTCCTTTTCTTGTTGAGTTTCTGCCTTTCCTATGGTAGTCTTTTTCTGAGTTGTCTCGGGCTTCTTCTTCTCAGCTTTTGTCCTCTTCCTCTTCTCTACTTTTGATATTGTTTTCTTCTCTGCTTTAGGTTTAACTGTGGTTGTGTCATGTTTCTCCTCTTTTCTTTGTTTTTCCTCTTTTTCTTCTTCTACTTGAATATTTTTTGCTTCCTCATGGATTTCCTTTTCAAGTTCCTCTTTCTACTCCTCCTCTTCACTACAAGATGGGATAAGGTCATCAGTGAGAGTTTTTATGTCATCTTCTCTAGTTATGTTCTTGAAAATTTCCCAGGCTATAGGGATTGTGTATGTGTGGAGGGCATCCTCTACCAGTAATTTAATGAGCCCATGGTGGGTCAGTTGGTATGGAACCTTTGCATTCAATTTGGTGCCACACTCTATCAAAGACCGGAGGAGAAAATATGACAGACTGAGTTTTCTAGATGCAGGTGGGTCCATTCCATATCTTAGTCATGCAATAATCTGAAATGATAACCATAGACTATACTATATCTCCCTTCACAGGAGATATATTTCATGATCTGGTCGCTGACCTTACCCCATGGATGAGGTATACTTGTCCTTCTGATCCCATTCTTATCCTCTACAGGATGTTCATCAAGTTGGAAAAATGTCTTTTTAGCAAATTGTCCTAGTGGTTTTTCTTCTTTGCTCTAGGGGAGCCCAAGTGGAAGACCTACGGTTCTGCTGATAAATTTTGGTGTAAGCTCTATGGTTAGACCCCTGAAATTGACTGTAGCATGGGTTTTTGAATGGGGTCTTAAAGACATTAAAAATTCCTCTATCACTTCCTCATCATACCCATGAATTCTCTCAAAGAAAGGCATCCAATTTGCCCTGGTAAAGAGGGCTAACACTTCTGAGTGTTCATGCAATTTGGTGGAGTTCAAAGGCTCCTTTCTCATAAAACCCCCTGTCATGATGTTTAGTGACTGATGGAAATTCTCAGGTGAGGAAGAAGGCAACAAATTTTCAAAACCGAAAACAGAGGAGCAGCTGAGATTTTTCTTTAGAATCAAAGGGAGTTGTTCGTGTTTTTTCTTTTTAATAAAAAAAACAAATTGTAATTTTCCTGCCCTTCAAACCCTGTTCTCAACTTGAATTTACTTCTCGGGCTTTATGAGGAAATCAATATTTTGACAAAACAAAGAGTATATAAAACAATGTTTTTTCTTTCTCACAAAATAGACAGACTTCCTAATGCAAATTCACTTTTTCAGGCTTGGTTCTCTATGGTTGCATCTTTTCTTTACAGGAGAATACGGGGAAGAAAAAGATAGACTTTTAGTGTCGAGAGTAAAATGGAGAGACTCTATATAATTCAGAAAGCATAAGCAAAAATTTGTTTGCACTTTCCCTTCCTTTTTAAACCCAGTACTTTGCTTCAAATCCCACCACCTTGTGTAGATATATCACATGCAGAGTGGGTTTCTGAGCCTTCCTTTTTTCGAGCTCGAATTTGGCAAGAATTTTGAATTTTCCCTCTGCAGAGCTGCTCGTTGGCCTTCCTGTAGAAAGGCTCTTGTAGACTGTGTTTCCGCTCCTATAGAGTGCGATAATGCTCTTGTAGAGCCCGATAAGTGGAAGGGTTTTTAAATTTGGCAGAGAGTGACTGCTTCGATGTTCTGCAAGTGGTAGGTGAGTTGTGGCAGTGGAAAACTCGTCAATGCAAATGAAAACAAAAGGTGGTGGAGGCTTCTACTGCAACGTACTTAAGCTTATGGTGTGATCTCTGGTGACGAGGTGAGGTGGCAGGAAGGGTACGTTATCCCCATCCAGACCGTTGGTCCCTACTCCAGTACCATTATGGTATTTGATGTCATCTGCCCACCATCAGTTCCATCATTCGCATTATACGCCGCCACCACTACCGGTTCTGAGTTTTTCTTCCTGAGTTGACGGGCCACACGTGCTGACTGCACCTTCTGAACGCTGTTTGAATTGGACGAGGCTTGGTTGAATTGGACGAGGGTGGCCAATTAGCTGGCCATCGATTTCATTTAATTGCGACCATCTCAATGGTTCATGTAGTTTCTAAATAGTATTCATGTAACACAGGAATGAGTTTAGCCACTTACCTGTTAGTCGCTATCATGCTTTGCATGCTCAAACTTTGGCACTTTGTTTTTTATTACTGTTGTTGTTGGTGCTCATGGCCTCTGAACTGGTGGCTTGACTACCTTATGCATGTGATTTCCGATCAGGAACTGATCCTTACATATTGCGTACATCTTGGCTACACTGACCCTGCCTCTGGAGCTTGTTTTTTAAATGGATCAGTTGTTACAGGAATCCTGCAGGATTTCCTGTAGCTGCTTCTCCCTCTAAAATTTTTGGTTGATGCTTGAGCTGGGACTGAAGGGACAACTGAGGAAGGTGCTGTAGGAAAGGAAAACGGCTGGAATGCATTAGGCAAGAAACAAGTGAAGAATGCTGCTATTTTATTCATCATTTGTTTTGTTTAAAAAACAAAAGAATCAGAATTTCTATGTTTTCTGTGCAAGGAAGAAAAAGAAAGTGGAAATGTGGTGGTGCAGGGATGGAGTGGAGAGTTAGGAGGATGAATGGTGGCAGGGAGGTCCACAGGCCTTCTGGACAAATTTCTAGCCCTCAAAATCTTTCCTGAACTAGATTTTGAGCTCTCTGTGGTTTCTATAGGAGCCTCCTATAGAATGCATAGTTTCCTGTAGGATGCAAAATTTTCAGGACAAGCGAGACTAAGGCCTAGGGAAAGACAATGACAATGGAGAAATGAGCTATCAAGGGTGTATTTAGCCTGGCCATGTCCTTTTTCTTCTGTGACCCCCTTGCAATTTGCAATGCATTCAAAAGAAGTTAGTTTTTTCTATTTTTTCTTTTTTCTTTTCATCAATTTTTTTTTTTTTTGAGACAGTTGGGGTGCCTCTAGGAGGTTTTCACCCAAGGATCTTTTATTCCTTTATTCTATTTTGTTTTGTTTTGTTTTTTTTTTTTTTTTTCCTGTTTTTTGTTTTTGTTTTTGTTTGTTTGTTTGTTTGTTTAGGGTGTGGGTGGAGTGGAGGCAGAGACCTGTTCCACTACCAACACTGTTTTACTCATATTCTCAATGAATTTTTGCTTGGAAAGGGTCTTCCTGTAGATATTCAACCTATGCCCATTGACGAGCATGGGGATGGCTTCTTCATCAATGGCCCAGATCAGTACTGAACCATTATCATTGCGTTTTTCTACTGTGTATGGTCCTAGCCATCTTGTCCTCAGTTTGCCCTTGAAATCTTTATATCTTGAATCATACAGCAGCGCCCAATCTCCTTCTTGGAATTGTTTTTCTTTGAGGTCTCTGTCATGCCATATTTTCCTTTGAAGTTGGACTACCTTTGAGTGGAGAAGGGCCTGCAATCTCTGTTCATCCAATCCATTTAGCTGAAGTAACCTTTCCTTTAATGTATGGTTGAGATCTAGGTCCCGCTGAGCTGCCATCCTTAATGTGTTATATTCAAATTCTATTGATAACAAAGCCTTCTTCCCGTAGACCAGCTTATAGGTTGTGAACCCTGTTACACAGTAATTTGTCACTGTCTTCCTCTCAATCTTCCTGCTGTGTCATGGGACCAAATTAATCATGCTCATGCTCTCTAATGTGGCCAAATGACCCACTTTGCCAAATTTTCCTCTATCATCGCGACTGTTTTAAAAATAAACGCGCTGATGGGCGCTCCAGAAAAGACTCAATGCGCTGCCAGCGCGGAAGCACACGACTTTCCCACGCTGGTCGAATTTCATGTGACAGTGCACTATTCCTTATATCTGATTGCACTGATGTGACTGTCTTTGTTATTCAGCAGCGATGTTAGCGCTCCAGTGCAGTTATGTACCCGCGATGATCCAGTTTGGGCGAGTTTGTTCTAACAGCCGGCCTTCCAGATGACTCCAGACCTGGTTGTTGGCCTTGTAAATGTCGCCCTCCCTTCTTTGGCATGTCTGTTTCATCATTTGAGCCACCTTCCTTGGAGATAAGCTAATCCTCACACCATTCATGGAGACTCCTTCTCCTATTTAAGCCTCCACCATTGCCATGAGCTGCTAGTTTGGAATTGGTTGTGTTTAGAGCATTGCTGATAGTGTGTGAGCTTGATAGGCAGCTGGTGTGATAAGTGTGGGATTGCTATAGTGCTTAAGGAAGGTTGTGAAGTGTTTCCATCTTGTGTAAACTTGTGTGAGAGAGAGTTGTCTTGGGATATCTACCTTCAAGGGTGAATGCTTGAGGGACTTGCTGGCTGGACCCATCCAAAGGAGGATCTGACGTCAGAACTTGGTTGTATTCTCTTTTGTTTTATCAATAATAATAGACGACTATCATTATGGTTCCACTCATGTGTCTTTATTATGATGTTTGAGTTGTATCTTTTCTGACTGATACATAGTTGCATTTCCCGGATTTTATGCTTGTATTTGTCTTGTCCTTTGCTTGTGCAGCTGTATGTTCACGAGATGTGAGATGCGACCAGCTGAAGCGAAAGAACGGAAGCGACGACCCTTCTCTACGAATATATAGCGTTGGATTCGAGGTAGGCTCTCATCTTGGCCTTTATTTTGCAATTAGGAACCTGCGTGTTAGCGTTGTTTGATTGTTGCTAGACCTCAGTTAGGCTAGTGGGATCACCTCTGTCCGCAGAGAGGATTTACCTACACAACAAACCCTGTGGTGGTTTTCCATGTGATGTTATAGGACTAGGTGGCCTCAACCAATCGATCTGCCAATCTTTTCTGCTACTGCTCACTACATTGGTCAAAATCCATTCCAAGGCTCTGTTAGTGACTTCCACTTGTCCATTTGCTTGGAGATGATAAGGGGTGGAAGTTCTGTGCTTAATTTTGTGGTGTGTGAGCAGGTCTTCAATTAGGTTGGATGTAAGCTAACTCCCTTGATCTGTGACTAATTCTCTTGGATAACCAAACTTGTAGAAGATATTCTCCCTCAAAAACTCAGCTACTTTTTCTTCTGTTGCTACCTTGATCGCCTTTATCTGCCCATTTTGTCAGGTAATTAGTACACACAATGATGTAAGCTTTCTGTTTTGAAGGAGGGTTGATAAGACCCACAATGTCCATGTCCCACTTCTCAAATGGCTCAAAAGTCACTTGAGGTTACAGGGGCATCTCATCCCTTGGAGTAGGTTTCCCCATCCTTTGACATCGATCATGTTGGCTGATATATCTTCTGACATTTTGATGAAGAGTGGGCCAATAGTAACCTGCTTGCAGAATTTTGAAGGCAGTCCTCTTTGCTGCAAAATGCCCCCCACAAGGCCCATTGTGACAGGTTAGGAGAATGTCAAAAACTTCCTCCTCCTTGACACATCACCTCAAAATCTGATCTGGACCAAGTTTGAAGAGATTTCCCCCAATCCAGGTGAATGGAGCACTTTTCCTCACAATCTGGCATTTCTCTTTTGAGGATAGGTGTGGCGGAAACTATGCTGAAACCAAGTAATTTTCTATATCAGCAAACCATGGAGAGAGTACTGAGATAGAAAATAGGTGTTCTTCTGGCATTTGATCATCCACCATTCCTTCTTCACTTGCAAGCACATCTAATCTAGACAAAAAATCAACAACAACATTTTCCTCACCTGACTTATCAACAATGGTTAAATCAAATTGCTGCAATAAAAGTAGCCATCTAATAATATGAGCATTTACATCTGGTTTATTCATCAAATACCTGATTTCAGCATGATCAGTGTGTACAAATGTTTGATAGCCGGTGATGTAGTGTTTGAACTTATTTAGGGAATGGACTACAGCTAGGAGCTCCTTTTCGGTTACAGTGTAGTTTAATTCTGCCTCGGACAAGTCTTTACTTACAAAATATATGGCATAAGGCAGTTTTTCATCAACTTTCCCTAAGGCTGCCCTTATTTCTTTGTTCGAGGCATCTATATGAATGTGGAAAGGTAGGGCCTAGTTTGGACCTCTCAAGATTGGGGCAGTTACCAGTTTACCTTTTAAGGTGTCCAGATCCTCTTGATAGTTGTCAATCCATATGAACTCAACATCTTTTCCCAAAAGACCAAACAATGGAGAGGCTAGCTTACTAAAATCCTTAATGAATCTTTTATAATACCCTGCTAAGCCTAGAAAACTCCAAACATCTCTTACCTTTTGAGGAGGTGGGACCCTTTGGATGATGGCAATCTTGTTGGGATCCACCTGTAATCTTTGTTGAGAAATTGTATGACCTAGCACGATCCCTTCAGTCATCAGGAATTCACATTTTTCAGGACTGAGGGACAGGTTCATTTCAATGCACTTGGCTAAAACTTTTCCCAGGTTAGTCACAGCTTCCCGGGAGCTAGAACCATAAGGGGTAAAGTCATCCATATATATTTCCACTGAATCATGAACTAGTTCAGCAAATATGCTCAGTACTACTCTCTGGAAAGTGGCAGGAGCATTGCACAACCCAAAAGGAAGGACCCAGTATGCAAAAGTACCCCATGGATAAGTAAAAGTGGTCTTATCTTGGTCTTCCGGGCTGATTTGGATCTGGTTGTACCCCAAAATCCATCTAGGAAGGTGAAGAACTTCTCCCTACCAGGCCATCTAACACTTGATCTATGAAAGACAAAGGGAAATGGTCCTTCTTGGTGGCCTTGTTTAGTTCCCGATAATCTACAAAGATTCTCCACTTCTCGTTTTTCTTTGGCACTAGCACCAAAGGAGAGACCCATTCACTGTCAGAGATGGGGTAGATGAATCCTGCATCCAACAACTTTTGCAATTCTTCTTTGACAATGTCCTTAAGGGTTGGATTCATCCTCCTTTGAGGCTGCTTGACTGGTTTACAATATTTTAATGTAAATGTGATGAGTACAGACTGAAGGGTGGAATCCCTTCATCTCCTTATAGCTCCAAGCAAAAGCATCCAAGTGGTCTTTCAATAAGTTACGCAGTTCTTTCTCCTAAGAGGTGGATAGGGATGAGTTGATCTTCAAGGTTCTTTCTGGGCCGAATTCCACATTCTTAACTTGGAGAGAGGTCGGATTAGCCACACAGAGATCAACTACAGGATTGGCCTCGGTTTCTTCCACCAACTCTTCTAATGGCAACACACTGGGGGGAGGATTCTGAATCAAGTTTTCAATAAGATAATCCTCAGTTTGTGGGCCCCCCATGGTAGCTTCCACTGTACACAATGGTGCGGAATAGACTTCATCCTCATCTTCCTCTCCCAACCAGAGAGGTAAATCATTCTCTAACAAAGGTTGGGCAGGAGGATATAGGACTAGCTGCTTGGACATATGCCCATTCTTGATTGTCATGTTCCCAGCTCGACAAGTGATGTAGGCATCTGCAGTAGCCAACCAAGGTCTTCCAAAGATGAGAGGATACCCAATGAGTTTTTCCTTTGGCTGGAGAACCAAGAAATCAACAGGGTACTCCTATGAATCAATAGAGACCATTACATCTTCCATAATCTCCTCAGGGGTCACAGTGGAGCGGTCTGCAAACAGCAGTACTGTTGTGGTCTTTCTCAGGGAACCCTGAAGGTTGAGCTTGAGCATAGTGTCCCTGGTCATCACATTAATGGTAGCCCCAAGATTAATCAGGGTATGAGGGATTACAGTGCCATTGATGTGGACTTCAACTACAAGACTCCCAGGATCTAGATATTTCAGATAGATTACCTGCCCCAACATCAAGTCGGACAGTTGTCCTATGACATTGATAGTTGGAGCATCTCTCTTGCGCCTGCTTGGGTGCCTGAAGCACTTCTCCTTGATCATCGTGTTATATATAGGCACGTCCTTTATGGCTTGGAGAAGTGGTATCTTTACACATAGCTGTTTTAATTCTCCTAAAAGTTCAGTTTCTTTTGGGGTCAGTTGTGTGGTTCCAGTTAGTCTCTCAGGAAAGGGTGGAATGACTTTTGGTTCAATTTCCTGTTTTTCTCCCTCATCCTCCTTAGGAGGAGGTTGGTTATCTGGGAGAACCTCCCCATATCATAGGTTAATCTCCTGAATTTCCACAACATAGGTCGGACATGATGTTTCTCCAGTATATGCCTGCTGGGCTTTTCTGTTATTGGGGTTCGGGTTTGGTTGAGCAGGTATTTGGGGTTTTCTTGGTGGAGCAGGAGGCAATGGTTGTGGTTGAGTAGGTGGTGGAGGCAAAAGAGTAGGAGGAGAGTTGTACTGGGGCCTCCACCCCTGATGAGGTGCATTCCACTGAGGCTGTGGCTGAGCATAAGAGTGAAACGAATGAGCAACTGGTGGAGCCTGGTATTGAGGAGGATATGACCAAGGAGGGGGTGTGGACCATGAATGATGAGCAGGGGGACCCCAAGAGGGCATGGAAGTGGCTTGATTGGGGTTGTAATAGGTCTGGAATGTCCCTTGCATTCCCTTCTGGTAAGGTCTAGGTCCATGTGGCCTCCTTTGGTTCATGAAATAGAGTCGTTCAGTGGCTCCTTCGGCCCCCTGATATGCAGCTTTAATTCCAGGCAAGGAAGGGCATTGATTCGCAGGATGGTCTTCTTCACAGACTAAACACACTTCTACAGAGTGCAATGGGAATTTGTTCCTAGGATGCTTTCTAGTGCACTTGGGACAAAAGATGGCCAAAGCTCTCTCGACTTCCTCTCGTTTCCTTTTGATATGCAAGGTATCCATTTGCATGGCAAGAGTCTACCTCATCTCACTCTTGAAATCTTCCAGCCGATTCTCAAGTTTGTTTCTAAGGGATGAACTGGATGAGGGTGTACTAGCTAAAGGTTGACTTCCCCTACCTCTCTTTCTAGCTGACCAAGAATGGTTTAGTGTTTATGTCATCATAAGGTAGTTGGTAGATGTCTCCCCTTGCCAGCAAATGGAGGGTATCTAGAAGGTCTTTAGGGATTCCTCTGAGCAGGACCAACTTTAGAGATTCGGGGTCAAGTGTGCACCTGACCCTTTTATAACTGAGTTGAAACCTATTTTCATAGTCTTCTAAAGATTCATCACTTCCCATGGTCATTCGAAAGATTTCTTCCTTGGTATCCTTTGACCTACAGTAGTCCCGATATTTGTTGTTAAAAGCTTGCTGCATCTGAGCCCAAGTTGTGATACTGTTTCCAGGTAACCCCATGAACCAGCGCAATGCTGCATCCTTAAGGGTAGAAGGAAACAATTTCAACTTCTACTCGTCTTTTGCATAGTCATAGGTTTGACAGAGAACAACAAATTCAAACAAAAAGGTATCAAGATCTTCGGTAGTCAATCCATGGAAGTGAGGTAAGGCTAAAGGACTTATGTTTTTCATTTTTGTGTCCCCATTGGTCTCTCGGATAGGAAAGGCACCTTCTATTCTTTCCCCATTTCCTCTAACGTTTTTGTTTTTAGCCATGGTCTTAGGAGGAATGGTTTCTTGCTCTTCTTCTATTATAGGATCTTCGTATATCTCTGGAGGTTCACCTATAGGTTCTTCTGGATTGCTACCACCAAAGAAGAGAGAAGGGTGACTTAGTGATGTGGTGGGGCTGTTGGGTAGGAATTTTCCTGAATTGTCTCTATTCCTACGAGGCATGAAAGGAAATTTCTTTTTAGGTGATTTTTGTTTTTTTTTCCTTCTTGTACCTGCAAAACTGAAATGGATTGAACAACAAATTGAACTAACTGAAATGGACTTGCTGAAATGGAAATTGCAGAATTGAAATGAAAGAAGGAAATGACTAATCTACTCTTGCTGAAATGGAGTTACAGAATGGAAATGAAAGCGGGAAATGCCTAATCTACGCTTGCTGAAATGAAATTTTAGAATGGAAATGAAAGCAGGAAATGCCTAATCTACTTTTGCAGAATTGAAATTGCAGAATGGAACTTGCAGAATTGAAATGAAACAACTACTCTACTTTTGCTTAAATAAACTACCTAGCAGAATGTTGCAGTAGAAAATAGAAGAAAAGCAGTAATCATAAAATACTTTGATGCTTCCTCGACAACGGCACCAAAAAGTGGTGTGCACCAGTATTGCAGCGATAATGCTACAACTCCTGGGGCTTCCTACTTTACTTTTATCAACTTGGTAGTTCGTAACAAACTTGGAAGTGACGGTGCTGTATGCACAAGTACTAGCTCTTACTGCAGGCTGTCACTTGATCAACTGACGCAAGTTCGCTAGGAGCTTAAGCCAACTTCTATGAGTTCTCAGAAGAAGCTTTAACTGTCATCAAAGGAAATTAACTTTACAAGGGCTATTCTACTTGTAGAGAGAGGATGAAAACTGAATTGAAACACAAACCCTAGCAAACCCTAACAAACCCTGACAAACCCTAGCAAACCCTAGTTTACCTGCTAACCCTAGTTTTGAAAGAAAAGAGATGGAAACTACTGAAATGGGGGCCATTGAATACTAAAAAGGTAAATTGCATTTATTCAAGCTACTTCTGAAAAGAAATGAGAAGAAATAATCTTTTTTGTACTTTTGAGTGTTTTTATGTGAAATTATTATGCTTGTGATTTATCTGGTTGTTACTGTGCAGAGGATTGGTGGCAAAGAAAGATGGAGTTGGTTGTTGTAGAGGTGGAGGAAGGTGTGGAGAGGTCCTAAGAAGCCCCTAGTACCCTTCTGAAGACTTTCATTGCGATGAGACTTCGAAAAATCACTCATAGGAAATTCTACAGGAGGCTGCAAGGGATCTACACGAGGTTCTACAGAAGGAGGTGGAAAGCTGTTTTTGGAGTTTTGAAGGTGGAAAAATGATGGGAAAAGGGAAATGAAGGTTGTATGATGGTGTTGAGGTGTCTAGAACTTGTCAAGGAAGATCAGGGATGAACGTGATGGTTGGATTTTTTCAAATGGCAGGAAGGCAGCTTTATGGAAAAAACACAGAAATTAGGGTAGATTGGCGAAATGTGGCGAATGAGCTAGGGAATCTACGAGGAGTGAGCTGGTGATATATTTTTTATGGAGGAATTATGAGCTAGGATGTCCTGCAAGAGATCTGCATATTTATTTATCAAAACTGACCAAAGAAAGAACTAAAAAAAAGAGTTTTGTCTAGCTTGACCTAATTTCTGACCTACAAACAGAAAAATGCTAAATAGTAGCTTATGAACAGAAAATCATGTGAGAGAACTATGGTAAGAGAATAGGAAATGATCTAAGCAAGTGAATCTGAACCAATATCAACTTTTTCCAAATCAAAGTATCACACTAGCAGTTGCATGGAAGAGCAAAAACTGTATTTTTGGTGGCAACAGTGGTGCCTTGACCTCAAATCATAGTCCCAGGAAGGGAGAAAGGAGATCAGGGCCTACTGTTGTCTTTTTTGAACATTTTTCTGTCACTGTAGCAACTCACTTAAGCAACTTGAAACAAAAACAACTATACTAACCATCAAAAGCAACCTAATCTAATGAAGTAAAACGAATCTATGCAACAGAAATTAACTCATGAATGGAAGCAAAAACATATAAGTACATAGAGAAGGTGCTGGACAGCTTGGGTTGGGCCCTAACCCAAGAGCTTCATCCCTCTAAAAGAGATCAGTGCTGGCTCACAACATGTTTCATCTTCATTATCAAAAATAGCGGTTACATCACATAAATTGTTCTCAGAAAGAGCTCGAAAATGAGCTGAGCACAATACTGCACAAAAATGTGAAAATATATTAATAACTAGCTAACCTACTGAGGCTCTAAGCCTTCTTATTTATACAAATGGGGACTTCCAATGGTCCTCCTAAAATCAAAGAACTCGTCTTCTTAGAACTGAAAGTAAACAACAGTCCTACTTGACTTGCTCGGTTGCCCCTTGGAATCATCAATGTGGCCCTTTGTGCTCTGAGTTTCTGATGGAGGGTTCAAGGAAAGGGGTGATTAATGAAATAGACACCCCGCTACAAGTCCTCTTCCCTGTTTTCCTCGAGTTTGGCAGTCATTTGCTCATTAATTCCTTGTCTTTGTCCAAAGTTGTCCAAAAAATCTACGTAAAACACTCATTAGACTACATGGCAAAGTGACTAACCCAATTCACTATGTTAGCATAAATATATTCAAAAAAATGCAACAAACTAGTGAGAATGGTGGATTAATTCAAAATAGGAGGCAGAATGAGCCCATATAGTTACCCATTTCTGGGGCTCATTAAATCGTATTTTGCTCTTTGCCTTTCGATCCAACTACTTCCATTCTTCATCGAACACTCCCGTTGGTTTAGTACTTGGTTCTACCACGATCCACTAATATTTATCCACCAACAAATCCTCCATCTTAAGTTTCCATAACTCCAAACTCTAACCATTAAATTTCTCGATCTCTATCTTTCCACTGCTCGCCATCTTCTTTCACCACCAGAATCGATCCCGCAGATCTCCCACTGAACAGGGTCTACCACAGGCCCGAGTGAAACCCCTCAGTAACAAAGGAATCCCCTTGAAGCCAAAACAACTCTGATACCAAATGTAGGTTTTAACCCCGTACAGAAATTACCTGCATACGAATTCTAAAACACAGAAAATAAACAAAGTGAGAGCATAACACATAAAACACATATACACAGATATTTTCCCTTGGATCCCAAAATCGGGACTACTAGCTTGATTTTCATTATGTTCTTTTCAATGTTATAAGACATATTTATACATGCCGAAGCATCCAATACCATGGACCGAAAACCATCGCGTCCAAAACCATGGACCAAAAACCATCACATCCAAAACCATGTGTGAAAACCATGCACAAAACCATAGGTAGGTCCGCACAACCTAATATAGGGTCCCGTACCATGTAGAGGGGGGCTACCCACTCCCCTCAACCCCCCCAGTTAACTACATGGGCTAGTCATGGAAAAAATATAACACAACCTAACAATCTTGAATGCCCAACCTTTTTGCAGCCTAGACCGTTCCTCTCAAAAACTACGTAATTTTGTCCTTCAGCTGAGCTAGACCCCGTAGACAATAATTTTCAATCTGGATTCCCCATCTTCATCACCCAGTGACTCCTACGTAGTTTTTATCAACAGTGCCCAAAGCCTCCATCCCAGCTCACAACCTTGTCTCCTCTCCTGGTCACCTGCATCTGAAACAATCATGTATCATGGTAGACTAGGAGGTTTTTGAATTTGATGTCATCTCATCATGAGTGACTGCAGATACAGATACGCAAACAAACATGACATGGCGACGGGTGGTATGAATGAAGGGAGCACATGTAGAAGGATAGTTTCACCAATGGACGAACAAACAATGCATACAAAGAGATGTGCTCTCGAATAGACAATCATGCAAATATGTGTTCACAGACGGACGGACGAGCAAAAAATGTGTGCAAAGAGATGTGCTCGTGAACAAACGATCATGCAAAGATGTGTTCGCAGATAAATAGATGGACGAGAAAACATGAAAAATGTGTTCACGGATGGATGGATGGATTGATGAACATGCACTTTTTGCAAACGGACAAACCTGTCAAGACTTCCAACATAAAAGCAAGGAGAAACATGCGAATCCAACATCAAGCGAACCTAACGACCATAAAAGACTCCACGCATGTTGCCATGCAGAGGTGAGGTTGTAACACACCATGAGGACATCCATCACTAACAACATTGTAGCTTGAAATGCACACCAGCAGTAGCATGAATGTACCAGCAGTGTCATGTCAAGTCATGTCATGAGTCATGTCGTCCACATCTCTATTGTGGGCCATAATTTCAATCAATGTATTGTAACGTGGAAGTCCAAGAGACCCACTTGTTGTATGACGAGTCATGTAAAGTCGAAAAGTCATGGAAGTCAAACAATCATGAGGGTGGTCGAAGAGCCACAAGGGTTAGTTTCACCATTGGCGATAAATACCCCCTCATTTGTACATGGAAGGGACTTTTTCACCTCAGCTCCTCTCGCATAGCCTTGAGAGTATGTAATATTTTTTTTGAGGAGTAAGTAGTGGCTCCATTGCTCCGCACGCGGGGTTAGTGATGTATGGTGTAACAATGTGTCTTGTAACTTTCGATTAATTTAGAAGCCTGCTCACAGGCCAACACGCTATCACACATATATTGTAACTATTGTAAGACTAATATTTAACACTTGTAATGCATGTCGCTTTAACCTGTGTTTAACATTTGAACTAATTCACTTGTTGTAATACATATATGTTAATGAAAATGTGTTGTATATGATATTAACCATGTCTCGCCAATGTAGACTACTCTACTGGACATCAGACATACCTTTCACATAAAACTTTCTATAACAACCGTTGCACTCGTGCGAACTAATCCACTGAGTATTATATGTGTTATCTTCCCTTGTGTGTTGTGGCTGCCTCATCTGTGTGGATTGTTCTATCAGAAGCTCTGCACATCATGTTGTGTTGTGTGTTCCTAACAGAGTTGGGACTTCTTCCAACTAACTTGGGACTCACTCCCACCCTCTCCCTTTACGGTGAAAGAACCATTGACACAAGAGACACTTACAATCACCAGGCACGCGAACCTCACTTCTTGCAAGACAAAGCAGTTCAGTCTCCTATGATGACAAGCAAGAGTTGAGGCAAATATTTAAGATAATGGCAACTGGGCCATCGTACCAGATGAGACTCCCATGCCAAATGGTGTGAGGTCTAGTTGGGACTTCAGACCAGGGTGATCCCCTCATGTTGGCGGGTCCAACATCATCAATAGGTATCTATTGATTCTCGGGAGTATCCTGCTGACTTCTTAGTTCTCCACCCTAAGACCAAATTCAATGGTTATCCTCTCATCCTTGGAAGACCATGGACAACTATTTCTGATGCTTACATAAGTTGTAGAGCTGGGAACATGACCATTAAGAATAAGCATTTTTCCAAATAGTTGGTCTTGTACACTCTTGGTTAACCATCCCTAGAGCATGACCTACCCTTTTGGTTGGAAGAGGAAGATTAAGATGAAGTATATCATACCACATCCTATCCAATATGTACCCTAGATGCTATTATGGGAGGGGGGAACCTGATGAAGATGACCTCATTGATCAAATCCTTTAGACCCAGACCCCCAACAACATGCCTCTTGATGAGCTGATGAAGGAATCTGAAGATAACCCTTGGAGTGATTTATGCCTAGTTGACTCTAGTCATGCTCATGTAAAAATGGTAGAATTTGGTCCATCTAAAACATTGAAAATCAATCCCTCTCTCTCAGCCAACCAAGAAGAGAAGTTGTGCAACATGCTGAGAGAGCACTTGGATTCTTTTTCCTGGAGCTATAAGGAAATGAAGGGAGTGAATCCTTCGGTGTGTACTCACCACATCTACATCAAGGAAGGATCCAAACTAGTGCGCTAACCTCAGAGGAGAATGAACCCATCCCTCAAAGACATAGTGAAGGAAGAGTTGCAGAAATTGTTCGATGCAGGGTTCATTTACCCCATCCTAGATAGTGAGTGGGTGTCCACTCTAGTTTTGGTTCCAAAGAAGAATGGAAAATGGAGGATCTGTGTGGATTACAGAGAGTTAAACAAGGTCACCAAAAAAGGAAATTTTCCTCTACCTTTCATTGATCAAGTCTTGGATGGCCTTGCAAGGAAGAAGTTATTCTCTTTCCTAGATGGATTCAATGGTTATAATTAGATCCAGATCAGCCCAAAGGACTAAGATAAAACCACCTTCACTTGTCCTTTGGGTTCTTTTTCTTATAGGGTCCTTTCTTTTGGATTATGTAATGCCCC
The DNA here is from genome assembly GCA_000404065.3 of Pinus taeda. Lineage (NCBI taxonomy): Eukaryota > Viridiplantae > Streptophyta > Pinopsida > Pinales > Pinaceae > Pinus > Pinus taeda. The sequence continues at coordinate 28,469 of APFE030970906.1, read as the reverse complement.
TGCCACTTTTCAAAGGGAAGTTCTGAGCATATTTGCTGAGCTAGTGCATGACTTTGTAGAAATCTATATGGATGATTTCACTCCCTATGGGTGTGAATTCCTGGAATCTCTCTCTAAGTTGGGGAAAGTACTAATTAAGTGCATTGAAATGAACCTATCACTTAGTCCTGAGAAGTGTGAATTCTTGATGAATGCAGGGACTGTTTTGGGTCATTCAATATCCTAGGAAGGAATACAAGTGGACCCAAATAAAATTTCCATTACAAAAAGGGTCCCTACTAGTCATAAGAAGAGAGATGTTAGGAGTTTCTTGGGCTTGACTGTATACTATAGGAGGTTTATCAAGAACTTCAGCAAAGTGGCCTCACCATTGTTTAGACTGCTAGCCAAGGACTCTGAATTTTGCTGGTCAAATATTTTCCAAGAGGCCCTAGAAATCTTGAAGGATAAGTTGACTACTATGCCCATACTTAGGGGCCCAAATTGGCTCTTCCTTTCCACATCTATGCTAATGCATCTGACAAAGCTATATGAATAGATCTAGGACAGATAGATGACAAGTTGCCTTATTCCATTCACTTCATTAGGAAAAATATGTCTAAGGCTGAATTGAATTACATTGTGACTGAGAAGGAACTCATAGATGTTTTCCATTCTTTGAATAAATTTAGACACTACATCACTGGTTATCAAACCTTTGTGCATATTGACCATGCTTCTATCAAGTAATTAATTAAAAATCCCGATGTGGATGCTATAATTATTAGATGGTTTCTTTTATTACAACAGTTTTATTTAACCATCATTGATAAGCCAGGTAAAGGAAGTATAGTTGCAAATTTTTATCCAGACTTGTTTTTCCTATAGGTGAAGAAGGGATGGTTGATGGCCGGTTGCCAGATGAACACCTATTTTCTATTTCAGTCCTCTCTCCATGGTTTTCTGACATAGACAATTGCTTAGTTACTGCAAAGTTCCCTCCAAATCTCTCATCCAGAGAGAAGAGCGCCTCATTCACTTTGTTTGGGGGCATTCCCTTCAAAATGGGCCCAGATAAAATTTTGAGGAGGTGTGTCAAGGAGGAGGAAGTGTTTGACATTCACATAGCTTGTCATGATGGGCCTTGTGGAAGTCACTTTGTTGCCAAGAGGACAACTTTCAAGGTACTGCAACTTGGCTACTACTAGCCCAGTCTGTACCAAGATGAAAGAAGGTAGACCACTCGATGTGATCAGTGCCAGAGGATGCAGAAAAATACTCCCAAGGATGAAATTCCCTTGCAACCTCAGGTGGCTTTAGACCCATTTGACAAGTGGAGCATGGATTTCATTGGATCAATTGATCCACCGTTAGAGCAAAAAAGGTACTTAATCGTATGCACCGATTATGTGACGAAGTGGGTTGAGACCAAGGATGTCAGGGTATCAACAGAGGGGAAAGTGGTTGAGTTCTTGAGGAAAATGTGTTTTACAAATTTGGGTACCCTAGAGAGCTATTCATTGATCAAGGAGCTAAATTCACATCACATCTGATTGCAAATTTATTAAGACAACATGGTATAAATCACATAACATCTACTGCCTATCATCCTTAGGCCAATGGAAAAGTAGAGGTCACCAACAGGGCATTAGAAGGCATCCTCACCAAGGTTGTGAATAGCAATAGGAAGGATTGGTCAGATAGACTAGTGGATGCCACTTGGGCCTACAATACAACTTGGAAGACAACTACTGGTTTCACTCCTTATGACTTGGTCTATGGAAAGAAGGCTCTGCTCTCCATTGCGTTTGAGTACAATAGCTTAAGAATGGAAGCACAATTGGATTTGGATGTTACAAAGGCACTATAAGAGAGGTTGCTCCAACTGAATGGTCTAGATGAATTTAGGATGTAGGCCCTCCTACACACTGAAGTTATCCAAGTACAAAGGAAGGTTTGGCATGAAAAGAAAATCAAGGACAAGGTTTTTCAAGAAGGGAATTGGCTCTGCTATATGCATTTAGGTTCAAGGACTTCAAAGGAAAATTGATGACAAGGTGGTTAGACCCATACTTGATAGAGAAGTGCCATGATAATGGAGCTGTTCAAATCAGGACCATTGACAAGGAAGGTATTCCCTTTCTTGTCAATGGAAACAGGTTGAAGGCTTACAAAATACCTCTACCCAAGGAATAGTTCATCAACACCATTAACAAGGAGGTAAATGTGATTGGAAGTGTCCTAGATTCCAAGTCACAAAATATTTGAAAACTACTTTTATTTGTGAAAAAAAGAAAAGAAAAATACAATAAAAGGCCTGGATGAAAACCTCCATGAGGCATTTGAGGCCAACTCTTAGGTTGAAAACCTCCTTGAGGCATCCCATGAGTGAAAAAAGAAGAAAAAAGAAAAATAAAAGATCCCTAGGTGAAAACCTCCCTTGAGGCACCTAGGGTAGGAAGGCAGGTTGAAAACATCTCTTGAGGCAGCCTGTGTGTCCCTTAAACAAAAACAAAAGAGAAAAAAATACCTTGACAAGGAATTCCAACCTATCCATTAATAAATTCTATCATTTTGCAGGTTTTTGAAGATAGTGGGAATTACAAAGCTACATGGACTACATGCTCAATTTCATTCCATTTCTCCCTCCCGCCAATCCATCTCATCCATTTCAACCATGTCCCTGCCACTCATATATGTTGTTGGGCCTCAAAAATAAGTTTTTTTTAGCATTTTCTGGTGTGCTACAAGATGTCCTATAGCTGCTACAGGAAGATCCTGTAGCACTATAGGATGTCTTGAAATTATACAGGAAAGGGGACCCAATAATAAAATCATCCTACATGCATATTCTAGGTTGATTAAGAACCCTACAATTCATCAAACCCTCACCTATCACCCATGCATCCCTGATTCAAATCACCATACCCATAACTAGCTCTGTCTCATTAAAAAAACACAGGAAAATGTCAAAAAAAGATATAAAAAAAGGCAGACATGTCCTCCATTGCCACAACCCTTCAACACTCCATTAGATCTATGCTATCATCCTCCAACCCCTACACCACTTTCCACCATCCCTCTGAAGAAAAAAAAACCTTGAAAAGGAAAGAAAAGGGGCTACTACATGATCTCCTGTAGCAGCTTGTGCCACTACTGCAAACAACCTGAAGCTTAGTTTGTCTGCCCAACCAGAGTAAGGAAGAGTACCATCATCCATGGGCACCATGTTCTTCCTAGCAAGACTCCACAACAATAACAACAACAACAACAACAACAACAACAACAAAAGGATATCAAGCACCTACACACATGGAAAAGACAAGTAGTCACCTATACATAAGCCAAAAGAAAAGCACAAAAAGAGAGCAAGGAAGCACTTCCCTGAGCAACAAAACATAAGTCAACTACTCCAACATGCACCAATCAACAAAAGGTAGGCTTAGGTATGGTAACTTAATAATCTCTTCCTTAGGTATGATATGATGAAAAATGTGTAAATGTCGAAGAAAGGCCTTTCTATAAGCTGGAGGTGGCCAGTTAACTTGGCCACCCTCAACTCATGATTAAAAAGTGATCTTTCAGTCAACATGCCACGTAAGGATGTCACAACAGTGATAATCAATTAGAAAGGTGGTCAAAATTAGTTAAGAGGGAGTGGGTGATGATTACGAGGAGATAGTGAATGGTCACCAATAGTGGGCCAATGGTAGCAGTTAGGAAATCTCATACCACTTCTAGCCAGTATAATTCTTTGAGCCTCAACCATAAATAACATAAAAAACCCCAAAATTTCATGTGTTTTTCACTCATTGTGAAATCAAGGAGATAGGGATCATCTTGGGAAACCATAGAAAAAGTCGAACCCTACTTTGGCCATCCTACAAGAAACAACTACAAGAATCACATGAGGCTATAGGAAGCTACAAGAAACAGTGAAATTCTGTAAGAAGTCCGCAAGGGTGTGCCTAGGGTCAACTTGGTCCTCAATTTTCATAATCCCAAGCATTACAGTGAGAAGTAAGTAGCCTATCTCTCCTTTGTTCATGGTTTGCATAACTGATACACTTTGCACTATCTTAGTAATTACAATCAGCTTGGGAATTAAAAATAGTTGGGGCTATAAAAGTAAAAAACAAATTGTGGCTATAAGGAGTTGTAGTAATTGTAGTCATCCACTAATTTTTGTTATCTCTCAGCTACCTTAAAGTTCATACTAAAGCTATCCTACAAAACCTCCTGCAATTTGGTGAAACAAGAGAAGAAAATGGGAGGGGGATTCAATAGGAGAGAGCCCACATATACATCAAGAATTCACCTTCATCCCTCTATGGTAGAAATCTTTAGGAGGCATCACTGATTAGACTTCTTCGAGTTTATCAAGGGATATGATGATGATATAACTTATGAGTTTTCCATGGCACTAAATCCTCAAGCAAGAAGAAGTGCTACCATTGTGGTAAGAGGACTTTCCATTACCATCATTCATGAGGTGATCAACAGAGTAACAACACTTCCTCCAGGGGTCAATTGGAGAAGGGAAGACAAGGCTAGCATCACCTTTGCTAAGAAATTTTTCTTCAACAACAATGAGAGACAAATTGAAGACAAAAATGGGGTCAAAAGGGAGAGTCTTCCCTATCCTTGGGATGAGGTAGCCTACCTCATCCTTAAATACATTTCTTGTGAAGGGAGATTCGCTGTAGTTTATGGATACCAGTTCAAGTTTCTCCATGAATTAAGATTTCGAACCAGGTTGCCCATAGCCTAAAGATTAAGTGTGCCCTATTTTCTCCTACAATCAATCATAGACATGAACTAGAAGGTGACAGAGGGAAAGAAACAACAGTTAGCACACCATGGTATCATCAAGCTGATAGTAGAGGATTATTTGAGTAGATCAAGAGTCCCTGTCCTCTGGTCCACATTCAGAGATATGGACAGAGAGGAATTCCTGGAAACCCAAGTCCTTGCACTTGGTGAGAACCCAACTTCAAGTGAAGAAGAAGGAGAAGAAGAAGAAGGAGAAGAAGAAGAAAAAGAAGGAAGAGGAGAAGGAGAAGAAGAAGGAGGAAAAGAAGAAGAAGAGGCAGAGACAGATAAAACAAAGGAAGAAGAAAATGAATAAGAAAATAGAGAAGAAAAGGAGGAGGAGCAGAAAGAGAGAAATGCACTTGAAGAGGATGAGATATCCCCAGATCAGGGAAGGATGTCTCCCGAACCCACTAAAAAGGTGGCAGCTACTGCCTTAGCTTCTTTGAGCATACCCATCAAATCCACAAAGAAAAGGCATAGAAAAAATCCTATCTATTTTAAGACAAGAAGAAGCACTAGGATTAAGTAGGGGAAGCCACAAACACCCACAAAACCCCTATTGTGATTGAAGAATCACCAAGTAAACAGGAGGAGCTAGAATCCATGGGAATGAAGGTTGATAAAGTCACATCACCAGGAGAAAACCCAAAGGCTCCCATTACATATGTCAGGAAGCATGTCACTAGGTCAACCTCAGCTAAGAAGCCCAAGGCACCCATAACACTCCAACATAAACGAAAAGGCCTACTACAGGATCCCAAAATAGTGCTACAAGAAACACTGGCAATGCTACAGGAAAAGAAGAAAGTGCTACAGAAAGAGCAACAGGGGAAAAAAGGAGGCAAAGAAGCAACACCACGAGCAGAGGAGGGGGAAGCTTCTCTAAAGACAATTGGGGGAGGTTTTATAGAGCTACATGAGCCTAGTCCACATCCCAACTTGAGGTCCTACTGCAAGTTCATTGAAGGAGGAAGAGCAATCCACATAAATTTGTAATCCCTCTCTTCTTTGAACTTGAAAAGGAAAGAGGAAGGAGAAATCGATGGATGAAAATTGCTAAATCAAAGAAAGTATAAGATGTGGGCCTTATGGAAGAAAAAATCCTAGAGATGGGAAATGAGTTGAGTGAATTGAGAGATAGAGAATACACCATGAAAAAGCATCTGCAAGTAGAAAACACATGGTTGAGGTGGAAATTGCAAGAAAAGGAGACCCAGTTGGCCACCATGGCAAGCCTCTCCATGGGGGCACTTCATTGTAGAGTTCCATTCAAATCCTATGCACTTTACCTCAAGGACTAATGGATGCAGTTCCAAATTAAGACATTGGCACAAAAGGGGACCATGCCATTCTAGGATTACAGGAAGTTCATTGATTGGTGTGACAAGACTACCCTTGAGGACAAGGCCAAGGTATCTAAATTCTACCTAAACAACCTTGCCTTAATAGACCTGAATTTTTTGAACACCCATGCAAATGTGGGAGACTTGTAACTAATGGCCCTTGCATCATGGAAGAGTCATGAGGAAGCCAGGGTTGAGGAGGTGAAGAGAATAGTAGAAAAATAGGAAAAGGAACCCCTCTACATCAAGGCAGAGAAAATAAATTCAATTGCTATAAATAGTAACCAAAAAATAATTTCCAATGATTCTCAACTTGCACCAAGATACCTGGCTACCCAAGAACAAACCATCTCCCATTTTGAGGACACTCTAAGACTATTGTGGACTGAGAGCCAACAAGCATGCCAAGGGAGATGGAATAACCTGCCACACAGTCTCAAGATTAGGGGGTATCACTCTTCTGAGAGATTGAGGAATGAATTAGAGATAACATGCCTATATAAAAATGCCATGCAAAGATTGAAGATCAATTGGATTGAACTTAAGCTTAGTCTACCTTTGTTGTTGGGATTTTTAGAAGGTAGGAAGGAAGAGGAAGAAAGAAAATAGTGGGAAGATATAGAGAAAAATGTAGGGTTCTATCCTTAGGAAGAGACACCATCCACAAAAGCTTGGGATGTTAGGGAGGCCACTAGGGCTATGAAGGATATGGATATAGATGACTAGGTTTCTCAAAGGATGAGAAAATTTTTCAGAAGGGGGGTGATGCTAAGACTCATCAATAGGTAAACTATATGGGTCACAATGCCACTCTCCAGCTTATTAAATTGTTTTTCTCACATTTATTGACAAATTTTATTATATTTTGCTTAGTGATAAGGGTAAAAGTGAGTTACTATGTCCTATGGCCTAATGTGTGCTAAATGCAGGAAATTGGAGCAGTTTTGAGTTGACTTGAGTGTAGGGACTCAAAGTATACAAACAAGAGAGGTTATAGGAAGTGGTCTCCCTCCTTAACTCCTCATATCATTCGAAGATTCTCCCACTCTATCTCATCAGCTCGATGTCACTGGAAGCCAAGTAAGCCAAGTTCATTGGCATCCAAGCTATTTCCGTCAAGGAAAAGTTATTCTCGATTTAGGGAGCCAAGTATCCCTATTTTCTAGGGAATTGTTGGTAGCTCTAGTTTTGTATAAATAATCAAGACAAGAGACATTAGGATTTTAAGTTTTATTTTATCCAAGAGGCCATTAAGATGAAGCACATTTGACTGTGATTGTTATGATGTATTTGAAATTTTTATGATAATGAGAAATTTTATTTTGATCCAACACTGAGTTGAGTTAGAGGGATGAAGATCTTGGGTTAGGGCCCAACCCTATCAGCAAGAGTTGCTCTCCTTTGTATCTGTATTCTTAGCTTAGAATGTTGATTTACAGTTGAAGCTTATTTATGTTTCTGTTTAGCTTATAAAGTTGATTAAGTTATTTCTTATCCATGCTTTTATTAGCTTAAATAGTAGATTAGTGTTGTAGTCTAGTGAAGGAAGATATACTAGAAAATATTGTGACAGTTACCCCCCTCTCATCTCCCTTATGAGATCATGATTAGGGAACCCAACTCACACAACCCAAAAACATGGTTTGTCCTTTATTCATTGCCTAGGTTAAGTTTCATTCTTAGCTAGATAATTGTTTATGATTCCTTGGAAATATTTGTAGTTGTTATTTTGTTTCTTAAGATTATTGTAGCTTAGAAGGTAGTTCATTCCATAGATCTAGTCTATAACAATAGTTAAGTTGGACTTTCTAAATTCAACTCATCTTTTCCATGTTGACATGTAATAATTTGTAAATATGGCCTTCTTAAAGTGCTGGGCTTGGCCTTGGGTGATGTTCACATTCCCTACACCTTCCACAACTATCATGCACCCTTCCAACACTTCATCTCACCATTCTTGTCTTCCAAAACCCCTCATCCAACTTCGTGTAGCATTTCAGGACATCCTGTAGTAGTTTCCTATAGAAAACCTATAGTTGCCTGTGTTGATCCTGTTTTGACATGAAATAGTAGTATAGCCTACCCCTCATCGTGGACTCCATGACCATAAGTACCACCTAGACTAGCTGTTTCATTCCTTTCCATCCTACAAGATTAGATATCATTATCTTTTATATTTATGAATTTAGAAATTAGGACTTTTTATCTATTCTGCAAGTGTGAATGAGATAATTAATACATGTATGTTTGGATTTTGAAATGATAGAATGAATTCCTATTTTCACGCAGTTCTAGTAGCTAGATGATCAAGCATAAGGTTATCTTAGTTTCCTTCCTGCAAGTGATTTGTGTCATTTCATAGCTAGATGATTTGTGTCATTTCATAGCATTTACAAGTTAGCAACTTTCATTTCCTGAATTGATAAGCATTTACTTTTCCTACACTATAACTAGTTTTACATTCCACTGTCAATAATCAGACTCCCTTTAGTCCAATAGAGGAATGGTTTGGAACCCTAATGGTCATTTTCCCCAGTTGAGAAGTGACATGAGTATAATGATGCATCTACTATGTATATAGCACTATCACATCTAAGTTTGTACGAAACCCCAGGTTGATAAAGTAAAGTTGGTAGCCCTAGGAGTTACAACATTCTTGTTGCAATACTAAGGCTCATCAAGATACGCCTCCAAACGCTCTCGGGCATGGTTGTCATCTTTCCTCTATATGTTCTACAACTCTTCCAAGTTTACATACAAATCTGAGGTTCACAATTCTTACTACCTTTACTGACTTAATATCTTATAAACAAGGCATAGTTCCTTTGACTTCCAATTTGAGGGTTTCTACCAATTTTCTCTAGGTGAGAAGGGTTTGGTTGCTTGTAGCTTTCTGCACCTTTCAACATACGTTTGGTTTGGGTTGATTATAATAATCTTTCTTGGGTTTTCATGTAGTGTACAATCCCTGGTTTGGTGAGGGGTTCATTCAGGTACTACTAGAGGGTTTTAACTTTCAATGTTTATTCCCAAATTTCCAACTCATTTTGTGTATTTTCTTACTCATGCTATCTTCTTTGAATGTATAGTCCTGCACAGGTAGAACACTAATAATTTGCTACTAGCTTGTTGAATCTTCTCTTGGAAATGCGCATGTGGGTTATCCTGTCATGTTGTCCTGAAGAAGGGTTTTTATTTTGTAGGTGCATAATTTATCTTTTCTCTCTCCAAGAGAATTACTAGGGTTGCAGTGATTACAACTTCATTTACTTATGAAATTATTATGTATATACATAGCTGATTATACGCCGGTTTAAAAGGAAATTTCTCTAGATTTTTGTGACAAGTTTGCTGATAGATGCTGTGGGTCATAGAAAAATTGGTGCATATTTGTGTTATTTTGTAAATTTTGCTTTCTCCCAGTTACCCTGTTTGGGGTTTAACAAAAAATGGTGTATATTGTTGTTATTCTATAAATTTTTCTTTCTCCTAGTTACCCTATTTGGGGTTGACAATTTTGTTGAATTTAAAGAATACAGGGAGGGTTTTAATACTTGATTTGAATTAACTATTTGATTCTAACCTTTGAGAGGTCTTCTTAGGATAACGATTCATGTTATTTCTCTTTTGCACTTTTTTATAGATATTTACAAGGCTCGTTCTTTAGAGGTTGCTTGTGATGAGATGGGATTTATGTTTAGTTTTTCCTCCAAGTATATATGTGGATACAGAAACAAATTGTTCTTCATATATCTCTTTTTTAAAAATAAAATGTTGAACAAATAGAATATTGAATATGAATTATTATAATTCCTTTGTATAATTCTTGATGCATGCTCTTCGTTTAATTGTAGATAGATGATCATTGAATTGAAAAAATTTACAATGTTTTAAAATAGTTGTTGGGTTTTCGGTATATGGTTTGTAGATGTAAAGCTCTACCGTTACTCTCTTTTCTTTTTATTGTACAATTATTTAAGTGAATCTTTAGGTTAAAATCTGAATATCCCAGGGCTTATTTACAATTCCAGGTCTGATCTAGCACTGTACCTAGGTGGTTGTTTAAATTTGGCCTGGCCAGGGGACTAACCTAGACTGTGACCTTTGACCAATATTTGTTGTCTATCGATCCCACTCATTCCCGAGTTCTCTTCTGTAGTATAGGCTCATTGTGTACTATCAGTCTATTAATTTTTTTTTTTACTAGTGCTAGGTATTTCCATGAACCCTTACCTCACAATTTGTTGTGTTATTTACTTATTTATTTATTTACTCTAATACACTGGATGATCTACTAACTCCTTTCGCAACTTACATGAATCTCTTCTTGGTAGACATTAATCCACATTTCCAGTCTCATTTTACGGATACCATCATAAATGACACATAATGTTTAACACAGTTTTATCACTGTACCATACCCTGATTTTTATTTATTCCCAGAAGTGTAACAACCATACACAAGCACCTTTTAACTCAACAATATATTAGTTCCAGAAATACATAGATATTTATAACCATCTAAATCTCTGTGACATTTGCTTTTATTCTAAGAAAGTACAAATATTCACAATATTTAAACATTGTAACATGTATTCACTGTAAATACTTATCTGATGTGTTAGGTCGAATGAGAATCCATAGGAAAGTCCACCCCTTCCAACCAAAAGAATGGACATTTTGTCCAGTTCTCCCCCCGAGCTTCTTAATACCAAAATAGTGGATTGTCAATAACCCCAGTAAGGTTGGTTCATAGGCAACAAGACCACAAGGTCCAACCTAGAAATCATAGACTTATGTAAGTCTTAGGGCTTCCATTGGCTCTTTGTCTAGCTCAAGAACACCTCACAGGCTCTTTTTCCTTTGTTTCCATCCTTGGCTCTTTGTCTAGCTCAAGAACACCTCACAGGCTCTTTTTCCTTTATTTCCATCCTTGGCTCTTTACCTTTTGAGATAATATTTTATCTCAAAAGAGAGAGATATAATTGACTTATAATTGTCTTTTAAAATAATTTTTATCTAGGGTTCTTTCCAGTGATCATCAAAATTTTAGTTAAATTTTTCCACTCAACCTATAAGTTACTTTTCTAAACGGTAAAAGTAAATAAGGTAAGTCAACAAGTATTTACAATAATCGAGAGTGTTACCCAAAGCAGGTGGGGGAGAGCTCAGTGGAAGTGGCTGAATGGAAAATACTTCTTGTGTATATATATTTTGATTTTTTGGGGCATGTACAGTGTACGAAATTTATCACCTAGGTCGAAGTTTTCTGAGAAAAATTGATAATCTCCAAATCTTATGGATTATTGATTAGACTACCAAATCCGGTGAATTTAATTGCCACAAATTGAATAAATTCAAACATGATATTTTTACCGTCTCTTTGGTTGCATGTTCAAATTTTTTGGAAAATACTTCTTTTGTGTATATATATTTTGAATTTTTTTTTGGCATGTACAATGTACGAAATTAATCACCCAGGTTGACATTTTCTATGAAAAACTGATAGTCTCCAAATCTTATGCATTATTGATTAGACTACCAAATGCGATGAATTTAATTGCGACAAATTGAATAAATTCAAAAATGATATTTTGACCGTGTCTTTGTTTGCATGTTCATTTGGACAAATAATTAATATTATTTTATTTTTCCATGCAATTGTGTTTAAAGGTATTTTTATAATAAATAAAATAATAATTTTATTCATAAATGTATTTGAAATTTCATATAAATTAATTAAAAATACATAAATTTAATTTTGTTTTCACATTTCTCTTCAACCATAGAAAATAAAATAGTGATATTATATTAATGATAAAATACAAACATGAAAGAAATAAAAATAGTTACATTGTTTATGGATTTTAATCAAATAAAAATAATATATTTTTAAATAAGAGTATGAAATTTATATAAATATAACCAATATTATTAAGAATTATTATTGTCTTAAGAGGTGCATTCTATAGCCTTGTATGAAGGAAAGGTATAATTCCTTCAAGTTTCAACCTCTAATTGATACATATCATTTTTAAAATAAAAATAAAATTTGTATCAATAGGAGGTTGAAAGTTGAAGGAATTACACATCGCCGTAGTCTAACTAGCCGGAGGAATTGCCCAGAAAGTTATGGAAATTCTGGTCATATTTAGAGAAAATCCAATAAGGATTTTTGTAAATCCAAGTTATAGTTGTTAAACTTCAAAATTTTAGGTGTCCTAGACGTTTTTGATGGTGCTGAATCCATTTCCACCATCAAAAAAACGATTCAAACTCTGCCTCTACAATATTTTTTGAAATTTTTTGCCTGGATTCTAGCCACTTTTGGTCGTTTGGGCAATTCCTCCGCCTCGTTAGACAACTCCTTACACATCTCCTTCATACAAGTATATACATGTTTTGAATTCAAAACGTGTTTTGAATATACAAGTATATACATATTCTTCACAAATATACTTGAATTTGAATTATCTATCTATCTATCTATCTATCTATCTATCTATATTATATATATATATATATATATATATATATATATATATATATATATATATATATATATATATATATATAGATATATATGGGTGATTAGTGGAAGGGGCAATTGTGGTGGTCTCCTCCATGATAGGGATTAATTTCATAGGACTATATGTGAACATTAGTATAGATATCAAATCAAGAACCTTATAATATTTTACATAACACATATACATGTTTTATCAAGTAAATTATCCAAAATTAATATTATTTAACTATATATTAACCAACTTAGATTCATCTTAAAGGATCTAGCAAGTGTCAAGAGTGATCAAATCCCTTGAGGTGTAAGCGTCTTTTATAGTGAAAAGATATTTGATTCCTCTTAGTGCTTGAAGATTTAAAGTTAAGATAGATTTAGGCTAGTTTAATTATTAGTTTTTATTAAAGCTATTATGATATGTGAGCATAAATTGCTCCATATTTTATATTAAAAAGAATTTTATACAAATTTCTTTAAAAAGTATATTTATATATCCAAAAATGTTTTAAATATTTTTTATTGATTTTAAATGTGGAATATATTATCATATGTAGTTCTGTAGTAATTTAATTTAAAGTAGTATGTTAACTCTTCTACATTTCAAAACCTTTTATGAGTATGTTCTTTAACTAATTTTTATTTTCTTAAAATTACAAATTTAACATGCAAGGATCTAAGAATATCTCTATACAGAGCAAGTGCTTCACACCCATTGCTGGTTAGAGACTCTCGAACCAATCTCTCATGTTCTTCATCCTTTGACATATTTGGGGAACTGAGGCGAGACTTTGGGGGCTCTTCTACTCTGTCTCGAATATTGTTAAGGGATTGCCCATATTCTAATTATGAAAATTGCTGCTAGTTCTTTATGACCCTCTTAAGGTCATTCTAACCTTCGCCAATAATTTGGGAAATAAAATCTAGATTTGTTTTGAAATGTGCCATATTGAATTCATGTCTAGTATGACCCCTCGAGATGTTTCTCGAAGGGGATCCTTCCTCATTCATCCATAGGAAGACGCACAAGGTTCTAAGAATATCTATGTACAGAGATGGTGCTTCTTGCCACAGAGGCTTCATTCGGCGATCAATACCATACCACGTGCATTCATTTTGGGAGGTATATTGAGGAAAAAAATGACATAATATATTGAGCATATTATAGGGGGTAAAGGGTTTTTATATTTCCAGGTATAAAACATGGAGCTCAAAGTTAAGGAAAAAATATAAAGGGGTATAAAAATGTTAAAGAAAAAATGGATACCTACAATATCTAGTGAAAGTAGGGGTTTCTTAAATTGTGAAGGTGTATTGGGTACGTATTGGTATGGGGTTAAATAATGTGTTTTTTAGAGGTATTTTCCAATATGTAGTCAAATTAAGAGTATTATTTAGTATGTTACAAACATACGTGCTATGTTAGAGGTTCGTTGATTGAAGCCCCCATACTTGCTGCCTGGTTCTAGGCAAACCCTTCTTGACCAATTTCTCACATTTTTCGTCCTTTGACATATCTAGTGAACTGAAATGAGACTCTACAAGCTTCACTACTATGTATGAACCATTGTTAAGGGATCCTCATTATGAAAATAGCGAGACCCTCAACCCCATACACCTCCTTTGATCATTTGCTTTTTTGTCCTTGGATTTGTAACTTAACTAAAATTTGTTGAATCTATTAGTGCTATGTGACCAAGTGTGTGAAGGTTTGGATTTTAGTAGAAAGAAACCCTTAGATTTCTTGAGATTATCTGTGTTGTAATGTGCCTCAAGCTTAGAGTTTCATGGAAAAACTACCAATTGAATTCAAACACGGTGCCAAGTAAACATGATATTACAAAAATCATTTTGGGCAGGGATAGAGCAAAGGTAAATATCACGCAAAGTCCTAGCCAAATCCCTTCCTTTTGAAAAAAAGAAAATTCAATGGAATTTTATGCCTATAAATAGGAGACATTAGAGAAGCATACCATGGATTTGGAATATGATGGGAAAAGCCATGGGTTTTCAAAACCCATAGTATAAATACTACAAATGTTTACATGACATGACAACACATCTTCCATACTAGGCTAGCGAGTGCCTATTGGAACAATTAATTAATTAATTAATTATTATTTAATAATGATCGATATAAAAATATTCATTAGGGGAATTTTGAGGTCTAAAATGAGCCTCCTAAGAAAAATGTACAACCAAAATAAACTTATAACAATCGATAGCATTCCAGATGATGATGTCAACCATGGAGGATGATTCACCATTTTTGGAGTAAAAAAGTAAAAAGATTAAAAAATAATAAAATAATAAAACTATTTTTTCAACTCGTATTTTCAACTTCCCTAAGATTTTACTCAAATTTCGAGCAAGAGTACTTGTTGGATGCAAAATTTATTTCCTCATCCAAGGAGTACCGATGTTGCATACTTTCGATGGACCCTGTTACACGAAAAATGAGAAATACATGAAAAAGCATGATTGCAATAACGTTTTTCATGTATTTCTCATTTTTCGTGTAGTAGGGTCCATAAAAAAAATATGAAACATGAGTATTCCTTGGATGACGAATCAAATTTTGCATCTAATGAGTGTTTTCACTCGAAATTTGAGTAAACCCATAGAGAGATAATTTGAAAATACGAGTTGAAAAAATAGTTTTTCTTTTGTCCCTCTAAAATTTGATGATGTAATCTAATCTTATTATTTTATTTCCACTATTATTTTATAATTTCCATAGGAGGCCCATTTTAGACCTCAAAATTCCCCTAATAATTATTTTAATATTCAATATATGTGGTGTGGGGGGGGGGGGGGGGGGGCCAGGGGAGTTGGGGGGAGGGGGGGCCGGTTGCGGGGTTGGTGAAGATAATAAAGCAAAACCTTTACAAGGATATACTTTACTATGAGCTCAATAGGCTTTCATGTGCAAATTGAATCAATCCTAGGTAGATAATATATTTATTTGTAGAATTGAGGCTTCTGTGATCCATATCAAGTTATGAGAAAATTCTTCGGCGATAATATATTTATTTATTTATTTTTAATAAAAATATATTGAAAATAATATATATACATTCCATTAAACAAACATATAAAAAATAAAAATAAGAATAGACACAAACAAGTTTCTTGGTGTGGCACTAATCATCATTTTATGTTAGATCTTTTTCACATGGAGGATTTAGAAAAATGATCTCCTGGGTATCTAACTAAATTATCCACATACTTTACCATCTCTTATAATTGGATCACCTACTTTATAATCTCTGGTAATTCAACCATTTATAATTGCAAGTATGCTTATTCAACTTACCAATAGTCCTTCTTTCAACCACTTACAACTCCAATTATGCAACTTAACAATAATAAAGACAATGCAAAGGAGTAGTAAAATAAAAAATGAAAGTGGAGAGAAGGTAGAAAAGGAAAGGAAAGGAAACCAAATAAGTGGAGAGAAGAATATATAAAGTGATAGGTTAGTGTAAAACAGGTAGTGAGAATGAACACTACAAGGAAAAGACCTTCTAGCGGAGGTTATAACAAAGGTTTTTAGTGTTATAAAATTGGCAAAAAAATTCAAAAAAAAATCCACTAAAACATCCATTTGGGGAAAAGATGTTTTAGCGGAGATTATAACGGAACTTCACCACAAATGAAAAAATATGGGTGGCCAAAGGTTTTATCGGATGTTTTTTCAGTGCACTTTATGGAACAAGAAGCCCCAATGCACTATGTGTTGAAACACACTAGTAGTTTTACATAATTTAAAGCAACATGGCATTTAATTAAAAGAGCACCAAAATTTAAAATGTATACCACCCCGGTGCTTACAACAACAAAAAAATCCCGGTGCATTTAACTCAAAGATCACTGGACCTTGAAACATATGCCCTGTCGATGCTTATATAAAAAAAATTCCCATTCATTCTTTAATGAAGGGACAACTCTGGGGCATGAAAAAAATAATTGCAATTCCAGTGCTTTCTCTTAAACATGCAACATGAGAATGCCTTGTTTACATAAACATACTTGTGTGTTTGTTATATAGAGCATCCGATGTTGTAATTTTAATAGTTTACCTAGAATGGAAATAATATTTTGTAGAACCAAGGGGTGTTAGCTCTATGAAATCATTGGTGTGTTAAGAGTCACAATGCATCAGGGCATTAATTAAAAACAATATTGGTGCTTGTAGACCTAAAAGTCTTGCTGTTGTCATTTTCTGAAAAACATTGGCTATGCTGAAAGATGATGTCACAATGCTTTTAATTAAAGTAAAGCACTGATGCATTTTTATGTTATTGACACAAGTGTTTTGGTATGAGTTTTTATCTTTTTTGGAGACATCGACCTATGACAGTGCAATTATTGTAATTTTTAAAATTTGTTATTGATTGATAAATCAACATATATCTTATACCAATATTCATATAACATAATATTTGATTAGTGAATTTGTATATGACGTTTAGATTAATTTGTTATACTATCAAATTTCACATCTCTTCATTATAACATGTAATCATCCATATATTTAATCAGTGGTGTAACATTTCACAGTGACATTGGATAACACAATAGAATAAATTAAAATGTATTTTATTATATATCAATAAGAGGCCCTTTGTCATAAAAAATGATATTGTTATTGGTAACCCCTTGTCTTTCAATTAGGATACTATGTCCATTTTTACATTAAACAAAATGTCTCATTTTCGTAGACAATTATTTAAAAAATACAACGAGTTGCATTGATATCCAAATAGATAATCGTTCTTCGCTAGAATTGTTGTCAGTGCTCGAGCTAATTTCATGACTTAGATTATTTGGAGAAATGTTTTGTTGATTGCATTGATTATTTTCATCTTCTTGATCTTGTTGCATCTACAAACATAAAAATAAAGTGTAATGAGTGTATCTACATTGGTGAGAATAATGAAAATTGAAATAAATAATATACATCAATGTAAATCGAATAGTAATGTACCATTGCAAGAAGTGATGCATAAATTGTGCACATGGTTTCAAAACCACGTCTCATGCCTTGCTGCAATAAGTCTTCTGCTCACATAGTTTCATACATTGTTTCCTACATGTTTTAAACCCCATTATAAATCATAGATTTAATATAAATTATTTTTTTGTTCTTTTAATTATAAAATTAGAGAAGTAAAACATCATAGATACTTAAAAGGCCCACAATTAACTTTTGATATGTCAACATATACTCACAACCGTTATTTAACCCGATGTCAATCAATTCTTCTGATGGCTCTTCTTTGTATGTTAGCATCTATTTGAAGAAATTCAAGGATGGTTGCTATAAAACAACTTAAAATATTCAAAAATGAAACCTTGAGTTGTTATAAGGAAATATTAACAATTACTCAAAAACTTTGAAATCAACCATTTTCTTCCTTTGTCTTGTTTAATGTGTTGAATGAGTTCCGCTTTGTTTTCTTTTCTGCAATAAAATACTTGAAAATTACTATTTAATGCTATTTTTTTATATGTATGAAGTCAATCATGATTACATACATTTGAAGCACGTTGTTGTCAAGATGGCTCCTCCTATGATGCAATTATGTCCATTTCTTTGACCATCTCCTTATACAGTTTTTTGGACATTCCTATTGGCATGTTTCATATATCAACACATTAATAATTTTAGATTTTCATAATCTTCTTGAAAAAAGTAATAAACTATTTTTATAATGAAATATGAAATCTAAATATAAAACAATTGAGATTAACAAAAATATTGGTTTTGTAGCGATATATACATATAATTTTAGAAAATCATTCTATACAATTAAGAACCTTTTGAATGATTCTTTTGTTGTTGTTGTATGTTTTTTCTATTGCAAGTCTTACATGTCTCATTGATCATTTCTATGGAAATGCTTCTAGCAGTTTAGATATAATTTCTTTCTTGGAACCATTGCATTGATTTTTGTATTGTAAGTGGAAAGTACGTCTATACGTTCGTTCCAATAGATCCCTCATAGTTTTGTGAAAAAAATTCCCCCTTTCATTAACCTCTAGCACCATATAGATGAGCTAAGGACCAATTCATCGTCATTTACATGTTCCATAATTTTTCTTTTCTTAGAATGACATTGATATATTCCTTCGTTGTTGCTCCCTATATAAAATTAAACATATATGAATTAAAAGATTATTTGAAACATGTTATCTAATATTCTTAAGTATATTATTAATGAAAAAAAAAAAAAACTCATATTGAATAGTATTTTTTCATTCACCTCATTCATCATTCTGCAATTTTTTTATTACGCTTTTACGTTCTTTTGAACTTAGGTTAGAAATAATATTATTGGCCTTCTTCGTTTTGTGGCTCTGCATGACACACACCAACTATTACCTATTATTTAAACT
This sequence comes from Pinus taeda, assembly GCA_000404065.3. Lineage (NCBI taxonomy): Eukaryota > Viridiplantae > Streptophyta > Pinopsida > Pinales > Pinaceae > Pinus > Pinus taeda. The sequence goes on along the minus strand of APFE030970906.1, from coordinate 9,410 downwards.
TACATATAGTTCAAACATATTAATTTTGTAAAGAATTTACAAAGAGTTTGCCTTTTCTGATTATTTTGATGTGTTGTCATTGTGTCGATCATTTTTTTTGTTACTTGAGACCTTCTGAGAATTTATTTTATCAATATATAACATATAGCATTCAATACAAAATCCATTAGATATATTTTACAAATAAATCAAATAATTTTCAGAAAAAAATCTTTGGTAACCGGTGTGTTTATCTGAATAAATACGCTAGTGTGTTTATGAGATTAAACGTATTGGGATTTTAATTATTCCGTGCCATCCTGAAAAATTGATTTTTAAAAATAAATTTAAATTAGGACGATATTATTTGTAAGGCTAAACACAATGCAATAATTTAACGGTGCTATTAGTAATATAGACGTGTCAATGTGTTATATTACACTAGGAGCAACGATGAATAGACTGGACAAAATCGAAAGTGTTATAATATATCAATCCATTGAAATACTTAGGTAGCCCCGGTGTGTTATATTACATAGGACGCACTGCGCAAGATATAGAAGGTTTTAAAAAATAAAGGAGAGGGTTGACGGTGTGATTTGTAAGACTAGAATCAGTGGAATGATTTAATGATGCTATTAGGAACATGCGTGCCGATGTGTTATATTACACTGGGAGCAACGATGAAAATATTTGATATAATCCAAAGTGTTATAACATATCGATGCGTTGTGTTACTTAGGTAGCCTTAGTGCGTTATGTTACATAGGAGGGACTATTAAACATATGGTCATTTCTTAAATCTGAGAGGGTTGACGGTGCAATTTGTAAGGCTTAATGCATCGTAATGATTTAATGTTGCTATTAGCAACATGTGCATTATATTACACTGGGAGAAACGATGAATAGGCTAGACATAATTGAAAGTGTTATAATTTATTGGTGATTGTATTACTCAGGTAGTAGCAGTGCATTATGTTACATATGGTGCACCATACAACATTTAGTCATTTAAAAAAAAAAAAGAGGGCCGACAAGGTTTGGATCTAATTTAATAAGTGATTCCCCAACTTTATATGTCAAAAAACCTATATATAGTAAGTACGACAGCCATTAAATATATAAAATTCCTAAATTGAAAAACTCTAATTGTGAAGTGGTAGAGAAAGTTAAACCCTAATGTGAAATTTTGAAGGAAGAACCAAGGGTTTAATGTAAGTATTGATTTTTTGTTTTTTTATGAATTTCATTTTTTGTTTTTTGTAAGTCTAAAAGTTTCTGTTAATAAAAAGGCATATAAAAGGATGTCAAAGTATATATGGTCTCTCCCCTACCAGGTTTATTGACCAATGTGATAACCATGCAACATAAAAAAAACAAAATTGTCCGTGGAGAAGTCCAGAGCCTAAGAGGCCTAACATTCTAGAAGATGAAAAGAAGAAACATACTAGTGAGTATAATCAGTTGTCATAGGTAATTGAGGTAGGGTTATCTATCCCAATACCTTGTGGAGGTAGAGGATGATACATGGAGTTGACATGGTTCTCAAAGTGAGAAAGCCATGTTTCCATTTTTTCAACCTTTTCCATCAACATGTTCTACCCACACCATACCACTATGACCCTTTCATGAACATGGAATTGGAAGTACTGAAGCTTTTCAAATTTGGTCATAACGACCTCGTGCTCCTCCCTGCAAACTTGATCGAGGACGTCTAGTTGAGCAAAGGAAAATTGCACTAGTTTGAGGATAGCTGAGGAGAGGCTTGACCTCTTGGATAGTGCCTGGCCCATAGACCTAGAACACCCTTGGTTGGAGCAATCCTAAGGCATCATACCATGTTGACATCCCTTCCCATAACCACCCACTCGTGCGCCATGACCATACTGCATAACCATCTTACGCCAACTGTCCGCCATGGAAGCATTTGACAAGATGTGACCCCCACAGGTACCATGACCCCCACGACCAAGGCCTCTCGAAGAACCCACTCCTTGCTTGGAGCCCCCACCCCAAACAGAAACAAAAACACCCTAAGACCCAATGAGGGGGGGAAACCTTGAGGCTTGGTCAGAGCTATTATATGCAAGGAGCGGGGTCTGGGCTTCATGATGGAGCTCAAAGAGAAGTCACAGAGTTAGAGAAAAGAAACACCTAGAACACTACCACTTGCCACTAGGAACCAAACATACCCAACTACAGACTAAAAAGAAGAGGAAACCAACAAGAAAGTTCCCACCACCAAGATATTGCCACCCGAATAGAGACAAGCCATACCAAAGTGAAAGAAAGATACCCAAGGGGGGAGAGCCAGATAGACAATAGAAAACACTCAAGACCAAATTGAGAGGCAAGGCCCCGAATTTGATACCGACACCAGAGCCAAAGAGGAGCACTAGAGAGTGAATTTGGACTAGAGGTTCCAGAAAGTATGAGCCAGGATGTGAAAAGACGCAGAACTACCACCCACAGAACAGAAACTGCGAGAACAAGGATCAGAGATCTAGCACAAAGCACTCTAGTAGCATTCCTGATTCAAATTTAAAGAGGAACACAAAAAATTATAGGTATAACCATAAATACAGAGGTGCAACATAAATAACACTTCCTTTCATTAATATCAAATATTGAAATATGCTTACAAACAGAATGGAAATAAGACTAGCTCGGGTGATGGTAGCTTATCTCTGAGAAGAGATGTGGTGGCTACATGGCTCTAAACTGTGTTCTAATGAGGATCCAAGGCCTATTTATTATTGAGAAACAATGAAAAACCCTAAACATCCAAAAAACCAACCCTAGGAGATGAAGTGCCAAAATATGGGCCCCATTTGGGTAAATTGGTACATCAACTTCCTGGGGTCGTAACTTTGGCATACGATCTCTATTTGATGCGCAAAATAACTCGTTAGAAAGATCTATATGAGGAATACAACATTTGATTAGCCAACATTGGTCAACAACCCATTTTGGTACCATGTTTCCCAAAAAAATGTTGTTTAGGGCATGAAAATGACTCCAAAAGTCCAGGACCTGAAAAACTACCAAAAATAGTAAATTGTGCTACAATTAAGGAAACTAATAAACTGAAAGAGACAGTGGTGGGGGTCCATGTGGAATAGGCAGGTGGCCACCAACATATACCTTGATCAGTCCTTCCCCCTTAGGAATTAATGGTTCCCATTGCGTTGAGTGCCTCCATGAGATGGGGAAACTTCTACTAAACTTGGTCCCTGGTGAGCCACTTGCCTTGGTGTAGTTGTTGGCCAGCTTTGACAACTTGGTATAGTTGGATATTCTACTGGAAAGTGTTCTTGATCTGTGTGTCCATAGTCTGATTAGTTGTGGCCTATTCCATGTAGTCCGGGTTTAACTCTATTGGTGTGAGTTGTTCTGCAATGTCTGATGTGTCCATTAAGTGGGAAGTATGGTCGAAGGCAATCCACATTGAACATTGGGTGTAGGCCAAGGAATGGGGGAATGTTGAGCTCAAAAGCATTGTCTTCCACAATGTTGGTAATGGTGTAAGGACCATATAAGAGTGGTTTGAGCTTCTGATGGGCTTCGGTAGAGCGTTATTTCTGCAAATGCAACCAAACTTTGTCTCCCACCTGAAACTTGTGTGGGACCCGATGTTGATCATGTCATTGCTTGTACTTGGAATTGGAGTTCTCCAAGATGTTATGAACCTGCTGGCGTATGTGCTGGATGCATTCAATAAATTTGGTTGCTTTATCAGCCTCAGACAATACATGTGTGGATTCTATTTGTGTAGTTGCATGAGGCATGGCAACATCAATCAGACACAATGGTTGAAATCCTAGACACACTTGAAAGGGAGTGCGACCAATCGAGCTATGGAGAGCTCTGTTATAAATGTGCTACACATAGGGAAGAGTCCCATCCCAGGTTAATGGATTCTTGGAGTTTTACATGTGGAGTATGTGCGTTATCATCCTATTGACGACCTCTGTCTGACCATCAGTTTGGGGATGGAAGGTAGTTGAATTGATGAGCTTGGTGTCCAACAGTGTCCACAGGATTGACCAAAATGTGCTCAAGAACTTGCTATCCTGATATGATGTAATGGTTTATGAGATCCCAAAATGTACCACACTCATTCAAAGAAGAGTTTGGTAGTGTCCTCTACTGTGATACTCTTCTTGCAGGTCACTAATATAGCCAGATTAGAAATTCTATCCATGACAACAAATACAAAGCCATTACCATGCTTGGTAGAAGGGAGGTCAGACATGTAGTCCATGGAGATGGATTCCCATGACTAGTTGGGAGTAGGAATAGGAGTGTATAAGCCTTGTTTCTTGATGGTTGGCTTGGTGATGGCATAGGCAGTGCAAGATTTGATATATTTCCCAACATCAAGTCAGAGTTTTCGCCAATTAAATTTTTTTTTTAGTACAACCACGATTTTCACCACACCAAAGTGTCCTACGACCCGACTATAATGCGCTTTCCAAATCAACTTGGAAAAATCGATTGAAGGAGCACAAAGGTGGCCCATGTAGCATAATAATGCATCATAGAAGTGGAAATCGGGAACTTGCTTTCCATATACTAGAATCCGGTATGTAGAGGTGAACTCTAGATAAGTTTTGTATAGTTGAGGTCATCGAGAGGTCTCATGGCCACAAGAGTTGAGAACGATAGTCAATGCTGCAATTGGGGGCCGACTAAGGAAATCTGTAACATGATTGATGCTGCCCTTTTTGTATTTAATGTTCAATTGGAATTGTTGCAGACATGTAGACCACTCATGGAAATGGTCATACGTTTGAATGACTTACTTAACGCAGTTGAATCCCAAAATGATATCTAATATAATGCACTGCGTAAACCCCCATACTTGAATTCAAAAAGAGTCAAGGGATCTCTACTTGAATGGTTCATGAGGCACAATACTTGCTAAGGTTTTGCAAATGGGGTAGCAGGCTAAGTGGGCTTGATTGTGGGAAAAACTCCACAGTTAAGCGCGCTTGAGCCAGAGGAGTTCTGGGATGGGTGACCTCCTGGGAAGTCCTGGTTACCGGGTGCAAGCCCCGGAAGTGATGATTGATGCTATGTGATTCGTTCTCCACATTTCACTAGTTTCAATCCCACTTCTTCACCCCTGTGAGCATCACCCGATGCAATGAGTGCTAAGTGAACTATTCAAAAATCATGAGAAATTTGTCAGTTACGACTACCTCTCATGGAAATGGTCATACGTTTGAATGACTTACTTAACGCAGTTGAATCCCAAAATGATATCTAATGTAGACCACTTCTGATGGTGATTATTCTATAGCTTCCCTTTTTTTCGTATAAAATGAAGAGGTCAGTGATGGGTGTGGATGACTGTCTCCTTCCCCAAAATGTAATAATTCCATTGTTGGTAAGTTTGCATGATGGAATAAATCTCTTTATCATAGGTGGGGTACTTCCAAATTGTATCAGAAAGTGTCTCACTATGATAGGCTACTGGATGCTTGTGCTGGGTGAGGACTGCACCAATAGCATAGTCGGAGGTGTCTATTTCAATTTCAAATGGTTTTTGAAGGTTTGGTAGTGTGAGTATTGGTGTAGAGAAGAGGTAGTGCTTCAACTCAATGAACGCCTTCTGTTGGGACTCAAACCAAGAAAATTTTCTTTCACCCCACCTTTAGTAATCTGACTCAAGGGTCAAGTGATATGGGAGAATCCCAACACAAACCTCTGATAAAAATTTGCAAGGCCCAAAAATCTACGAAGCTCTGTTAGAGTGGTCAGGGCTAGCTAATCTCGAATGATGTGGATGTTAGTCGGATCTACATGCATGCCATGACCATCGATGATGTAACCTAGATATTGGACTTGGCTCATGCCAAAGGTGTATTTCTCCAAATTGGCACACAGTTTTTGCTGCCAAAGGGTTTGAAGGACCTATCGAGTGTGTTGCAAGTGTTCTTCCTAACTGTTGCTGAAGATGATGATGTCATCTAGATAAATAACCATGAACGAGTTGGTGAAGGGCCACACGATGTCATCCATTAGCCTCATAAAAGTAGCAGGGCATAACCAACAATTCAAAAAGGCATTCCTTGGATTTGAAGGCGGTCTTCCATACATCTGTGGGTTCTATTGGAACCTGGTGGTAGCCAAACTTTAGATCAATCTTGATGAAATACATGGCCCCCTTGAGTTGGTCCATAAGGTCATCAATTAGTGGGATTGGATACCTCTTCCTGACAGTGATTTTATTTAGTGCCTAATAATTAATGTAGAGCCTCCAGGTCCCACCCTTCTTCTTTAAAAGTATGATCTGGCTCCCACAAGGTGAAGAACTTGGTCGGATGTGCCATTTTTGTAGCAAATCCTATATTTTCCACTTGATCTCTTCATTTTCCAAAATGGAGCAACGATATATTAGCCCATTGGGTAGAGGTGCTTCGGGAGTCAGATCGATCAAATGATTGACTTGACAGTGCAAGGGTACCCCTATGGGTGAGGAGAAGATGTTCTTGTATTCTTTGACGACCGTATCCACATGTTTCTACAGCTTGGAGGAACGCTTCTTGGGAGCCATGGATGTGGATACAATATTCCGCTTACTTTGAGAGTGAATTGGAAAGAAAACAAATTTTCTGAGTCTGGGAGATGATCTTAATGCATTTCTTAGCAGAGATCAAAGAGATGGTAGTAGGCGGGGCTACCTTCGGTATCATGTATAACTTATTACCCAAAGAAATAATAACAGAGTGAGGTTTAGAATCATATACAACAGGTCACTTCCACAAGTATGGTTTTCCTAATAATACATCAAAAACTTCAAGAGGAGCAACATCACACAATACCTCATCTGTGAAAGGATTGATGTTGTTGGGAAGGTGACACTGCTGGCTAACGTGGAGATCTCGTCCTTCGTGAAAACACTCGATGGTGTACGGATGCAGATGTGTTGTAGTCAGTAGCCCCAGCCATTTCATGACCTATGCTAAAATGGGCTTCTTTTGGCTCCCGCTGTCGATAATGAACGGCAATGGAGAACCCTTCACCCACATTTGTAGTGGAATAGGCGTTCCCCCTCCTCTAGATCTTCAGGGTCAGTCTTCTAGATTTTGGTGGTGTCCATGGGGGTAGTGGGCTCTGTGTCAATGATATGCTTCCCTTTGTCATTCCCCTTATCGGGTTCTGACTTAGATTCAGAACACGTGTCTGATTCAGAAGCCTTCAGCTCAACCACCAGTGACCATTTGGCCCGACACTCACTTGTGTTGTGACTGGAGCTCTTATCTAATTCACACCACTTTCCCGTGTCCTTCTTTGTATTTATGGTGTTTTTATTTTCTTGTGGCTTCAGTGGGTTATCTTGGGTCACCCTGCCTTGGTTCTCTCCTTTCCTCTACGGTTTAGGGGTGCCTTTCCCTTGTTTTGGATTTGCAAATCCAAAGTCTCACTTTTTGTGTTTAAAATTTTGCTCAATCTTGACCGCATATCGGTACGCACTATCGAGTGAGGATATTTCCAGGAATTTCATCTCGTCTTGGATGTACTTGTGTAGACAACCACGGTACTTGAGTACCAAATCCCACTTAGAATCCTTGATACCCAACTTCGTGTGAAGGGTATGAAAAACATTGGTAAACTCTAGCACTTCTTGGTCCCTTCCTTGCCGCAGTGTGGTCCATTTTATCTATTTATCCTCATAGCTCTTCAAAGGGTAGTACTGTTCCCTGATGGCATCCGAGAATGAATTCCAAGTGGGTGCAACTGAAAATAGAAAGGGTGTACTTTCATCCTTCTTCTCACAGTGGGTTTCCCACTAGTCCTTCACGTGGGGGGCAACTTTGAGAAGTGTAAAAGTAATCTTTTCCCTATTGGAAAAATCATGAACATATAGATATCCTCCTAGCAGATTTAACCATTCATCTATGGTGTCTCCATCTATCCACCCTAAAATATGGGGATGTCAAAGTTAAATTGTACCTTAAAGGGTGTGGCGCTTCAAGAGTAGCTACTAGAAGGAGATACGTCGCCCTTGGGTAGCCGCTGAAGGATCTGAGAAAAGTTGTCCATCATCGCGTTCTGCTGTAGCTCAAGGGATTATTCGAGAAATATTTTGAAAGGACCGCCTGCCTCGTCATATTTATTCACTTCTACCATGGGAGGCTATTGGGATTTGCAAGGCTGGTATTGCAAATATTTGACCAGTTCAAACCCTAACTCCTTATATCTAGACCTTGTTCGTGACATGAAAAGAAAAACAGAGAAGGAACAGGCTGTTATGATACCACTGATCCAAATTTAAATAGGAATGAGAAAAATTAGAGACATAACCATAAATACAGAGATGCAACAGAAATAACACTTAATTTCATTAATATCAAATATTGAAATATGATTACAAACATAATGGAAATAAGACTAGCTCGGGAAATGGTAGCTTATCTCCAAGAGGAGATGTGGCAATTACATGCCTCTAAATTGTGTTCCAATGAGGCTCTAAGTCCTATTTAATATTGAGAAGATAGGAAAAACCCTAAACATCGAAAACCTAACCCTAGGAGATGAAGCACCCAAACTATGGGCCCCATTTGGGTAAATTGGTACATCAACTTAAGGATCTCTGTTTGACATGCACAATCCCTTATTAGAAATATCTATCCGCATACAACTTTTCAGTGATCAAAATTGATGAAGAACCCATGTTGGCCCTGGTTTTCCCAAAAACCATCATTTATGGCCTCAAAACAACTCTGGAAGTTCAGGACCCGAAAAATTGCCAAAATGGTAAATTGTGCTACAATTAAGGAAACTAAAAAATTGAAAGGGATAGTGGTGGGGTTCCACATGAAATAGTCAGGTGGCCACTAAAATCCACCTGGATCAGTTCTCCAAGTGGCCAAGACGAGAAACCCTAAGAGTAGAAAGAAATTAAGTCTGGAGCCGAACGGAATTGAAGAAGGTGCATCAAGGAGAGGGGATATGAGGGAAATTTTCTCTGTTAACAGAAGCAAGCGAGAGAACGTCACTTGAGGCAAGCCCAAAGTGCATAAGACGAACCACACCCTAGACGAGAAGCCATAAAAGTTGCGAGCAAAGGGGGAGGCACATAACACAAAGAGCCATTAGACAACCTAAGAGAATTTCCGTAGACGAAATATAACTAGAGGAGGAGAGGCTCCATGATGTTGATGCGATTGCACACAAGAAAAAATGAATGGTTCGCACAAGTGAGCTCAAAAGTATTAACCCTGGCATTGTGGAGGGGCTGATGTCCTGCCCTCCCCCACCTTAAACGTTATACCACTGGCATCTGTCATGTGTCGGGTGGATACCTCAGTCCAACACCCCCATCGGGGAGAATTTTGATTAAATTTAAATAGGAACAAAGATCATAAAAAATTTACTAGTAAAATCTATAGTAAATTTTTTACTATACAAGTTTTATTTTT
>APFE030970877.1:0-21590 GCA_000404065.3 Pinus taeda | reverse complement strand
CAAAAAAATTCATTTCAGATTTGAGAAAAAGGGTTTTGACCCTTACCTCGCCACTGCAAGATGAAGAAATTTGTTGGAGGAACTCAGACTACTCTACAATTGTACCAATTGCAATGTTAGATGACTATTGTAGCCTCCAACAAGTTCACTTGCCCAATCACCTCACCAACTTGCCCAATCGCTCCAATGACTAAGAAAAGTTAAAACCCTTGGTGGCTAACAAAAATTACGCAAAGGTGGCTATGAGAACTCAATAGGCAACTCAGTTGGCTGTTAAAAAAATTTGCTGGGCAAATAAATAAACCAACAAATACTTAATGGCTGAGGGAAACCTCATGTGGGCTTTGTGGGTGACTGAGGGAAACCTCATGCAAGTTTTATGGATGGCTAAGGAAACCCTCACACAGCCTCAACAATGTGCTACTGCTCACACAGACTATTGAATGAGTGTGCTTGGGCCAATGTGCGAAACTCGATTGTGCTCAAGCTACAGAGGGTCGTAGATGAGTACTAAGGAAGGAGTGTCAGTTCAAGTGTGCTCGTGTTCAACCATTCTTGGGCTACAAAGTTTGTTATAGCAGTTTAAACATTCCAAAAGACTTGGAATATGTAGATCTCCATTGAAGATACAAGAATATATATTAAAATTTAAGGATGAGAATATGATAAACAAATGAGCGTGAGGGCCTGCTTATATAACCTATGCAGGTGTCCTTTTATGAATGCTCATGTCCTTTAGGGACATGCCTCTTCATTAACTAATTACTAATTAATCATTATTTATGATGTGTTATTATTATATATATTTACACTAATTATAGCTATAATTTATTCATAACATTGCCTTTCTCCTCAAAAAGCTTTGTCCTCAAAGCTTGTTGATGAAAAGGCTTGATCTTTTTTTATGTTTCCAATGTCTTCTTGTCTCGGAACTGTTATCGTTGTTGATACAAGTTGATATGATCCTCTAAGTGATAAACAAAATTACTGCACTGAGAAGGGATCAGACCATCCTAAATTAATCTTTTGTGGAATCTTTTGATTAATGGAAATTTGTAATGAATTGTTATCATAGGACTGGATTCGGCAAACTTTAGTATTCCTTGGAACATAAATCTGTTGTTTCTGTTCTGAATGGTTCAAATATGTAGACTAGCTTAGTTGTCTACTCTTATGATTCGGATGTCGATAAGGAGTACTGGCGATTTGATTTTCCCTTATCATTTGTTTAGCAATTTCATGATTTACCCTAGGTGTCGATGTTGAGTTGGTTACTGAATCATCACTTAGAATTTCCATCATTTGAACTGCAACTTTTGCATATGTTTTCCCTTCAACTGGATTGTTATCTTCTTGAGTTTTGATATTGACTGGCTTGGTATTCATTACTTTTTCATCAACCTGGACTAAAGACTTCAACACTTCTTTCATGATAAATTCTTCTAATTTGTTTTTCAAGGATTTCTTGTCATTTTTAAGTTTCTTAATTTATGTCAATAATTTCTCGTTTTGGTCCTTGAGGCGGGTAGCTTCATTTTTGCTAGCAGTGATTTTGTCAATTTCCCTTTGCATATTTTGTATTACCTTTTTACTTTCTTGAGATATTACTTTTGAGATATCTTGTATGTCTTTTGGTGTTACGGAATTTGGCTTCACTGTAACATCCTGTAATGTTATTTTTCTTTTTGTTTGAAAATGTAAAAAACTTCTTCATATTTAGGATAAAATATCTTAGTGATTTGATCTAGGGAGAACCTAGAATTATATCACTATTGTCGCAAAATAAGTTTTTAACGGTGAAGTGCGAGACAAAAGTATAGTCTCCAATACTTTGCTATAGATTGCTTATGTCGTATTGTTTGTCACTTGTGTCAACAAAATTCGTTTCAATTATATTGATTCAGAAATCGCTAATTGGTTAGTACATTTAGTACTAACATAATTATTATTTTGAGTAAGATCAATAGAGATGATAATATCATTTCCCGCAAGTGATCCTTTGATTTTAAATAGCGCACTAACACATATACTAAAAGTTTTAGGAAATCTTCCCTCTTTCATTTCTGAATTAGACTCGGTTTCTTTCTCGTCAGTGATTGATTCCAGTATCCCCCCTTTTTCCCTTGGTTTATAAAATTACACTAAATATCAAATAGAATAATCCTTTTTAACTCTTTGAAAAAATAATAATCTATTATTTCCTATAATACTCCCTTTGTACTTATTTAGGTATATCCCTTGTACTTCTCTTTTGTTCTATAACTTGACCTTTTTTTTTAAATCCCTTTTTTTCTTCACTCTATAAAAGTACCAATTAATTTTGTTTAATATAATCTCTCTCTTAATTTTTCTCCTTTATATTTCTAAATTTGTTTTCATACCTATATTATTATATATATATCTTGTAATTTCTATAATCCCTTTTTTTTATAACTTCAATAATTCTTCTTAAATAATAAATTCCAGGTGTCACTCAAACTTAGTATTCATATAATAATGTGTTTCCTGTGTAAGTTAACCTTGTGGGTATCTATAACAATTAAGCTCTTGTTGTATCTGAATAACCACTTTCACAAAAATTAATTATGGACTATTTTAATAGGAGGTGTACATGGAACGAATGCAACCAGACAAATTGGGGTATGGTGATTCGAATGGTAATCGAATGGTTGTTGGTCAAATTTGACACTCCCCACAAATTTCTTTAAAATCACAAGAACGAAACATTTTAAAATTCATAGGATCATGAGTTTGTAAACTATACGAATTCTTTGTAGTGTACTAATTTAAGACAACATTGGCAGGTGTAAGGCTACGCAGGTAAGGTGGTCGTGGATCGATCAAGTGGCCTCATGTCGGTTGTGGTTGTGTGTGGGCTACGGTCGGTGTGAGAGAAGTTGTTGCAGGTGAATTGGTCGAACGACAACGTACGAAGGCTTGACAGGGGTGTCATAGTGGTGATAGAGACGGTGCTTTTTTGGCGGCAACGAACAGCCGACTATGGTGGCCCATGGACGACCTATCAAACAGTGGCAATGGATGGGTTGTTGGTGGACATCGGAAGCTACAGGTCTGGGTTGGAGGTCACGAGTGGCAATGATGAACGGTCTGTCGGCAGATGACTGAATGGGGATGGACGGCTTGGTTTGGCAATAGTGCAGGAAAATGATCTGGTGGCGGCGTACAAAATCGGCCCTAACAGCTCTGGCAGTGGTTTGTCGTTCGTCGACGATGGTGAGCCAGTCAACGATTATATATATAATTATATATATTTATACTTTCTTTTATACTAACCTTTATTTTTTATTTTTATTTTTTATTTTTTTAATGATTTTTATTTGTTTTATTTCTCTTTTCTATTTTTTTTATATTAAAAAAATTATAATTATTATTGTAATATAGTTTTTTATCTTTTTATTTTATTTTTTTTAATATTTTTTTCCTTTCAAGTTTTTTTTTTTTAATGGCCAAGGGCTTGATAGCGAAAATGGAAAACCTCCAAAATCTTGTAGTGAAACGCTTCAACGGCAACAAAGTTGGTGATTTTCAAAAGAGAAAGACCTGGATCGGAGAACACGACTTTGTGCAGCGATTGAGCGGCCAGAGGATCGAACAACTTCGATACCAATGTAACGAACAAAGTTCGTTATAGCAGGTTAAACATTCCAAAAGACTTGGAATATGTAGATCTCCAATGAAGATACAAGAATATATATTAAAATGTATGAATGAAAATATGATGTTACAAATGAGAGTGAGGGTCAACTTATATACCCTATGTAGGTGTCCCTTTATGAACGGTCATGTCCTTTAGGGACATACCTCTTCATTCACTAATTACTAATTAATCATTATTTATGATATGTTATTAATATTTATATTTACATTATTTATGTCTATATTTTATTCGTAACAAAAGTCCATACATCAACAGTGTGTGGGGGAGTGTGCTCATGACCATGAGAAATTACAATGTGTAATGGTCAAATGAGAAGCAGTTAGGGTAAATAAAAGTAAAGTGAGTGCTTTATTTTAACTTTTTTCCTTTTTTGTTATATTTTTTAATTTAAGCTTTATTAAACAAGCACCCTTTTTGGGGAAAGGCATCCCCTACTTTGGAGAAACGTTTCCCACAATGTTTCCTCGAGTTTTCCCAAAAGGGGGACATGGGTAAATGTTTCCCCAAGCATCACCCTATCCCCATGGAACATTGGTATAGACAACAATGAGCATCACCGCCTTGAAGGAGGATCGATAAAATCAACAATATGCATATCAAATACCCCAGACAATATCACCAAATAGAGAGGTCGCACATTAGCCAACAAAAATTGGTGTGATAGCCACCATCTAAGTTGTGGATAATCACCCAATCATAAGTTACCACAGCCATATCACTGATAGATCAATCATAATATAGGAATAAGTCGTCCTCAAAATCAAAAATAGTGCAATCACAATATTAGTTGAGGAATGCACAACAAAGATTCATGGGCGAAGGTTATAATAGGCTGAAAACAAAAATAATTGCAACAAATAATCCTAAATTCACATTATAACATGACATCCCAGAAAGACATCAATCTTAAGCTTGAATATTATATCGTTATCGTGCCCTGATTTACTACGTTAGCTTAATCACATTGAATGGATTTTTTGTCATGTTACCAATTGTTGTATCTGTGGTCACCATAAATCTACTATTGGAAGTGAAGGTATACAACAAGACAGTATTAAAATAATAGCACTAGTTTAAGCAAACATGACAGTTGGACAAAATAACATTTAGATTGTTAATCCATGCCTTCTAATCAATTCTTAATTTCACAATTGTAACCTTAAATTGGGATAAGGTTATCAACATATGCCCAATGGGGTGGGATCCAATGGTGGAAAATGAGGAGTTTTTCATCATTGGACAAGGTTCAACTATCATGAAAGCCTAGCCTAGAGCCATGGGTACACATTAAGGTAGTGGTCAATTGTGTGGTTGCACCAAGAGAGATTATATTAAATGGTCTTGTAACTCATGCACACAAGTGGATCAATTCCCACCCCCATGTCCGCCTTATAAGAATCAATTGGGTTTAGCTCGAGTGGTTGGGAGAGATGTTGTTATCCTCCCCACCCGAGTTCAATTCCTACATGTAGCATGTTAATCTCATAATGGGTATTTCTTGTAATGGCTTCGAGCCTTGTTTGAGCAAATCCCTCCAAGACTGAAACATGTATATTCCTCATATAGAAAATAAAGATATTTTCATCGAAAAAAAAGGTTATCAGCGTAAAGCATTTAAGTGTATGAAAAGGAGAAATAAAATCAAAACAAGATATAATCCAAATCAAATGGACCTCCAAAGTTACATGACCATTGTGACATCAACTAATCAAGTGGATTAGAAAAATTAAGGTCGAGCATTTTACGTAAGGAAACAAAAAAAAATAATATATATTAATAAAATAAAGAAAAAAGGTTATATTTTATTTTTTATAATCATAGATATATGGGAAGAAAATCATCCATGTTTAAAGGGTTATCATTGATGAGCTTATAACTTCATGAAAATTTGCCCGCGCAATAATGTCAAAGGGCTATAGCTTCATACCGAAGTATCATTGACATAATTTTCAATGGAAATAAAATGATCTAATAATAAGGGGTCGTTGGATCAATCAAATCAACGAATGAGAACAAAGGAGATAGATGACGAAGATTAAGTCACGCAGAATAAAGTCTAGAAGATGAACGATGGAGATTAAACCCTCGCGATAGCGAAAGGACGGAATGGTATTCGCAAAGGGTAAGCAGTTTCTCGCACGCCTTAAAGGGGGTAAGCAGTCTTTAGAAATTTCACGTGATTAGCTTTAGCGGGGATTGAACGCACTGAGGGAGCATCGGTATACGTGCAAAGGTTTATGAATGGCGGAATGGTAAGGTTAAGTGTGGTTTGTGAGATATTTCTATTATACGAGTATTATAATAGAAATAAGCGGAATTAATGAATTAAGGGTTAAGTTTGGGTTTTAACCAAAGTCTAAAGAGCATGGTGTGGTTGACATGCGCGAGAATAAAATTAACCGAAGGGTTGAGCAATAAGGGTTAAGAGAGAACCAAATATATTTCCGCTTAAAGACTTAAACTTTGATAAAGTGGGTTTTTCATCAAATGTTGTATTTCTGCTTAAATAGAGTTTAATTAAAGAGTTAAACCTTGGGTTATGGAAGGTTTCCCCAAGTAAGGAATTTTGGAATTCTTGGGACACACATAGTGTGACATGCAATCTTATTTGCATACTATGGGTATATGCAGCTTAGGCTGGCAACAAGATCTGTGTCATTTATGTAACGACCTAGGTAAACCTACTTTTCTAGTGACGATCTCCATTCTGGGAGGTTTTTTGTCTCACTGATCCATTCTCGGATGGTCGGCAGAGTTTTCCTCCAGTCTTACCGCAAAGCTGGAATGGATTTTGTCACTAAGATCTTAGGCGATTCCTAGTGTTCTAGATCGAGTCTATGTAAAAATAATTTGGAAATAATCCTAACTATTTGGTTAGGTTATTTTATTACAAATTGTTTGGTCTGCTAGATTATATTTGTGTCGCAGAAATGGATAGGCTATGAGGGTCTATTGCAAATGGGTTTTCCCCCTTATAATGTAAAAAATATAAAAATCATGATGTAAAGTGTCTTGAGAATTGGAAAAATAATTTATCCCCTCATAGGTTAATTAATTAAATTTTCTGGCCAGAAATTAATTAAAATCCTAAGCCAGAAATTTAATTAATTCTAGGTCGTAGGTAAATTTAAATTCTCCAAAGGCAAAATTCATCGGTCCTAAAAAATTAAATTTTAAAAGGTCCCAGGACTAAGGTAAATTAATTATTTTGCTAAATTTTAAACCTTTGATCCCCAGGGATTAAGTTGTCAAATTTTGGGGAGATTAGCTCAAACTTTCTATTTTTGAATTAATTAAAATGCATTTAATTAAAAATTTCGAATTTCCCCAAATATTTAAATATTTCGACGAATGAGATTAAAAGAAATTTTAATCTTCATCAAAGATCGAGACTGCTTTGACAAGGATCACTCGAACTAGCCGTTGGAGGATTTATCTTTAAATAGAAAGTCATTTGTCAGTTGATCCATCCGTCAGTTGATCCATCCGATCTTTTGATCGTGTGTTTAGCAAGAAGCTCTGGTGTAATCTCTTTTTTGGATAATAAAGAAAGCCTTTGGGGTTAAATTCTGTTGATGTTACTCTTCATGGGAATACTGTAAGATGTGTTGTTTTCATGCATAAGTTTTTCTAAAGCCATTGATGATAGTTTCTAAAGAGTAATTTGAGTACAGGTATCTTGCTCAGTCGCTAGGGTTTAAATAATAATTTAAATTTTGAACGTAATAGCAGGTATCTCTATTTGTCTGAATTTTATTATTATTTTTTCGCTCTATATTTTATGGCTGGATTGAATTTTGAAGGGAAATCTTGATTTTAGATCCTCAGATGTTAGGGGAAGTTTTCAGTTGGACCAGCCAACTCCCGAGCTGTGTTTTTTAAAGAGCACAGCTAAATTAGCTTCGGGTTATCATAAGATTTTTTGGTGTACACAGAGGGTTTTGATGTAGCACCTCCTTTTAAAATTTAAAAAATCTAATTTTTTGTGGAAAATTTGATAGATTTGGCTATTAAGAGTCATAGATATTAGATCTAGGAGCGGAGTTGGTCTCATACTCCTCAAATCTGATAGATCTGTAAATTATTTGGATAGATATGTAAATTATTTGTATAGATTTATTATTTACTTATGTAGATCTGAAATTTTATAACATAATTTTCAATTTTAACACTTGGGTTTTTGGGATTTTCTCTATTTTTGAACATATTGGGTATTGAGTTTTTCTTTTTTCACTTTTGCAAGAATAGATCTGAGAAATCAGCCAAGGAAATCTTCAGATCTAAGCCAGATCTAGACTTTGGGGGGCAAGATCTGGGCTTAAAGACTGTTTGCAAGAATAGATCTGAGAAATCAACCAAGGAAATCTTCAAATCTGAGCCAGATCTAGACCTTGGGGGGCAAGATCTGAGCTGAAAGATTGTTTGCAGGAATAGATCTGAGAAATTATCCAAAGAAATTTTCCGATCTAAGATTTTTTCAAGGAGATCTGGGGGTTTCGAGATAGATCCAGGCCCTGGAGGGCAAGATCTTGTCCCAAATATTTTTGCAGGGCTAGCCATTAAATATTTTGCAACAAATTTAAAGATCTGAAGCAAAATAATTTTTTTAGGAAAAGGATTTCAAGTTTTGGGGCTCCTAAGCCTAGATCTGTCTTCTCCTAGCCCAATTTTAGCCCTATTGGGCCTAGTTCTAGCCCTCATTGGCCTGAATATTTAATTTCCCCTTGCTTCATTTCCGATCTGAATATTTAATTTCCTGAAGCTGATCATTGGTAATTTTTTGCAGAAAAGTTGGTAAAAATTTGAGTTTCAGGTATTGGAATTTTTTTGGCAACTTGGGCAAGTGATCTTCAAACCCTAGGACCTAAGGGTTTGATCTCTAAACCCTCTTTTTCCTCACTGTTTGCTACAGCAATCATATACCTTTCTAATGGTGGCAAAATTTCATGTGGGTTAGCCTAAAATCAGTTCCTAAATTGTCTAATACATTAAGGAATTAATTTCTTGAGTTGGGAATCCATCATTACAACTATTTCATATTTTAATTGTTGACTGTAATAAGTATATCAGATCTGATATAATTCTAGAAATCACATCATAACAGGCTGAAATTTTTTGATAATTCATGTGGGCAAATTTGGAAAATTTTTGATATAAAGATAGTATTGATAGCTTACTGTTTTCATTGTCATATTGTTGTTGTCATAACATTTGCTTCTTGTTGTCCTAAACAATTCTTTGAAAGTTAGGAGTTTTAATATCGTTGTAGAAGTAACTGTCATAAGAATCTAGAAGGGTGATCTTCTTGATTGCAACAAGCATTTCCCAGCTATCACAAAGTCTTTTTTGCTTCTCTTTTTATCATTGAAACATATTGGCTGCCATAGATCAAATTCTGAAATTTCAAGTGATTTGAGTTCATAACATAATTCAGAATTTGTTTGCATGTTTGGCTTAGTTTGGCATTTTAATTTTACTGTTGTCATTAGAGAATTTGTTGTTGTCCTAAATCTAATCTTTGAAAATAAGTGCTTTTGGATGACTGTTTGCATAAGTTCAAGTCAACAATTTTTTGGTACAATTATTGGCAATAAAATCCAAGTTTAAACTCCTATTTTATGAGTTTCTGAATCACATACATACAAGCTCATTGCCTAAAGGAAATTCATTTCACACACTTGGAACAGATAAGTCTAATATTTTAAATTGCCCAAAGGTTTTCTTGTTTGGTGAATGGTAAATATTTTGAAATCTATTAAGCTAAGTATCATTGAAAAGGCTTGCATTCGATTTGGATCTAATTGAAAACTTGGGCTATTTGAATATCTCTTAAGTAGTTTTGGAATTTTCAAGTAATTCTCATTGAAGCATAAATTGGATAAATGCTCTAGTTCTCTTTCTTGACATTAATATCATTATTGGCTTGTGCTTATTATAATTTTTTGGCATATTAGTGATCTTTCTTTAAGAGCATATATCTTGTGGTCATCTTGGTTATCTTGTGTATCTTATTGGCACTTGAGATATTTGGCACTTTGTCTTGTATAAGATTGTCTCTTCATTTCATTAAATACTTTTGCCATAAAGTTAATCAATACTAAGTACTTGAGTCTTAAACGATCTTATCTCAAGACTACTCACTCATCCCTTTGCTAATCGCATCTTGCATCTCTTTTCATCATAATAACATTTTCCTTAGCAACAGTTGTCCATGATGCACTTGGTCCTAAATTTCCTAGCAAGATAGTTGACTCCGTAAGGCACTGGCATCAATTGTTTAAAATCTAATCAAATCCTATAAATCTTGCTAAATCTAAATCAAGTACTTGGTCGCTTCATTGTGTCTCCCGAACTGGCTGGTTTCCAACTAGTTCTCCTTCATTCCATTTTCGTAGGGTCTATCCCCCTTAGCTTGTTGTAGGGAGACAACTTAAACGAAGAGATTGGGGATCAGGGTGACAACCCCGGATCTGAGCCGTTGTTGCGGTGCCTAGACATTCTGTGCGACAATAGCTCCTATTGAGCATAATAATTATGTTAGTGCGGAATTCGCTAACCAATAGACTTGTGGGATGAAAAGCAATATGACATACACAATTCACAATTGAACATTGGTAAACATACTTTTGTCTCACAATTCATTGTTACATCCTTATGGAGTGATAAAAGTGACAATTTTTTATTCACCTTGGAGGAATAGAAGAAGGAAAAGATAGCATTACAAGACATTAGATTGGAGTCAGATTCAGTAACATTAAAAGATATTAAAGATATCTCAAACATGATCCTCAAGATAATTAGAAGTGCGTGCAAAAGATACAAAAATAATTTGACAAAGTTATCATAGATAAAAACAAATAAACCTCTGGCCGCCAGAATCATAGTCAAAACTTGATCACACAGAATAGGAAATTAAAAAATGAAAGGAAGATGCAATAAGAAGCACTAAAGAAACTTACCAGCAAGGAATGATTGACTGACAAAGTAACAATGACTGACCTTTGAAATAGAGAAGTCATCAACTGTAAAAACCTAGACTTTGAAAAAAGGAATCCATACAATTCCAAACAAAATCTTTTCAACCAATATATCATCAAGAGACAAGGTTTCCAAAAATAAAACACAAGAAGAAGGATGCCTTATCGCCATCCAAATTATAAAAGTCCTTGTATTATCTAACAAGCTAACCAAAAATGAAATTGTTATATATTGAAGAAAATATCAAGAGCGGAATCTTATCATTTCCCAAATCAGAGAAGTCATCGCCACACAGTTTTGCAAAAAATGAGTTAGGGTGGTCTAACCCTTCCACAATTTGACATTCTACTCAACTCTTTGTAACTCATATCATCCCGTATCGTTAACCATGACAGAAGCAAGAAAAAAGAATCATGCAAATAACTTATAATCCAGAGCTAAAAAGTAAATCCTTTCCATAAATATGCTTTGAGGACAAAGCATTTTCAAAGGGGAGGGCAATGTAATAAACATATCTATACACACACACACCCCAATAAATAATAATAAGTAATGAAGAGACAAATCCTAATGAATGGATCAAAAGTATCAACCAACATTTCATTAAAAGTATCAAAATACGAGGTTTTATGCAGAATACAAGGATGCCTTCTCGTCATCTAATTTATAAAAATCCTTGTATTATTTAGCAGCTAACCAAAAATGAAATCAATATGAAAAAATAAGTATAAATCCAGTTATATTGAAGAAAAGATCAAGTGTGGAATCTTATCATTTCCCAAATCACAGAAGTCATTACCACACAGTTTTGCAAGAATTGATTTAGTGTGGTCTGACCCTTCCACAATTTGATAGTTCTGCTCAACTCTTCGTAACTATCTTCTCGTATCATCAACCATGACAGGACCAAGAATAAATAATCATGCGAAGACATTACAAGCCAGAGAAAAAATGTAAAGCCTTTCCATAAATATGCTTTGAGAATGAATCATTTTAAAAAGGGAAGGCAACATAATAAACATACATGTATATAATGAAAAGAGACATCGTAATGAATGGATGAAAAGTATCAACCAGCATATCATTAAAAGTGTCAAAAGATGGGGTTTCCAAAATTAAAATTAAAAAACATGATACAAGGATGCCTTATCCTCATCCAAATTATAAAAGACCTTGTATTATTTAACAGCTAACCAATAACAAAATCAGAACGAGAAGTAAAGATCCTCTCTTATGTTTAAGAAAAGATCAAGTGTGGAATCTTATCATTTCCCAAATCCTAGAAGTAATTGCCAGACAGTTTTGCAAAAAATTGAGTTAGAGTGATTTGACCCTTCCACAATTTGACAGTTCTACTCAACTCTTCACAACTCATATCATCTTGTATCATCAACCACAACAGCATCAAGAACGAAGAATCATGTGAAAACATTACAACCCAAAGCAAAAATGTAAAATCCTTTTCATAAATATGCTTTGAGGACAAAGCATTTTTGAAGAGGAAGGAAATATAATAAACATACACACATGCGCCAATAGATAATAATAATTAATAATTAATGAAGAGAGATATTGTAATGGATGGATCAAAAGTATCAACCAACATATCATTAAAAGTATCAAAAGATGACGTTTCCGGAAATAAAATCCAGGATAAAAGGATGTCTTGACTCTTATCCTCATCCAAATTATAAAAGACCTTGAATTATCTAACAGCTAACCAAAAACGAAATCAGAATGAGAAGTAAAGATCCTCTTATGTTGAATCTTATCATTTCCCAAATCCTAGAAGTCATTGCCAAACAGTTTTGCAGAAACTTAAGTCGGGTTGGTTTGACCCTTCCACAATTTGAAAGTTCTACTCAACTCTTCACTGCTCATTTCATTGTTAATTTTCCACTGTTCTATGCTTAGTACAATCACTTAGCCCAATTCTTTTTTCAATTAACAATCACTAATAAATAAATTTAATCTTTCCATGACAATGGGCAATTGTAGATAGAACAGTAATTCAAATGCAATAGAAGACAGCCAAGAACATGAGACAAGAGAGACACAAGATTTGGTCAAAGACCAAGGGAAAACCCCACAAGGGGAAAAACCCTTTGCAAATTCTTCTTCTATTAGATTGTCATCAAATGTTCAGCACAGAGATACAATTTTCCAATTCAACAATAAAGAGTCAAAGTCAATCCTTTGACTTTCCAAGAGACCAACCAACCAATTTACTAAAGATGAGCTTCAAAGTCAAATCTGCAATTTCTGTCGAAGTCAACAGCAGCAAGAGATGCCCTAACCAGTCCACAAGTCAACAGTCAAACTGCCTCCAAAAGAGCTCAGTCAACAGTCAAACAACTTGGCCTCCTTTGCTGGTCCAACCTCACTCAAAACAGTCCCAAAAAGGTTCAGTCAAAGGAGAGAAAACGGTGGTCAAACTTCAGTCAACAGACCTGCAGTCAACCCAAGTCAAAGTTCTCTTCAATCACTGAAGCACTTAAGGCATCACACCGTACAACCTCTCACAGGTCTAAATCACCTCAATCACTGAAGCAAGGGCATTACACCCACTTAAATGCTCTAGCAGCACCCTCTTACACATAGCAGCCTATCCATTCACAAAACCTGGAATATCTCAGATCTGCCACCCTAATATCATGTTAAATTTATCATGGTATTCAAACTTGCACTCCTACAAACCCAATGTAGCCTAAAACTGAAACTCCTATCCAAAACAGA
Organism: Pinus taeda; assembly: GCA_000404065.3. Taxonomy (NCBI): domain Eukaryota; kingdom Viridiplantae; phylum Streptophyta; class Pinopsida; order Pinales; family Pinaceae; genus Pinus; species Pinus taeda. The sequence continues at coordinate 8,197 of APFE030970877.1, read as the reverse complement.
AGTATCAAATACTAGATCTGAAAACACACCACACTGAGATTTATTTCAGCAGGCTAAGAATTGCAGATATCAAACCAATTCTACCTGTTAGCTCCACAATAAAAACTTACTCATACTAAAATCAATTACAGCGGGCTACAAATTGCAGATATCAAACCACATCTGTCTATTAGCTCCAAAATAGAAACTTACATAGCCACTGTCGTGTCATACCTCCCAGACATATCTCCCTAGTCTACCCTATCCTTACATAGAATTGGAAAAAGATCTGAGTGCTAACAATAGATGTATACAGTCTAAATAGATGTTGCAAACATCGACATCGGGATAAAATCAGGAAGGGTATGGAAAACCAAAATATCGTAAAAATCGGGAAAATATTGGTAAAAATCGGCGAACATTGACAAAATTAAGATACCACCAGAATATAGGTAAAACTCGGTAAACATCGGCTAGGCCAAAAAATCATGATTTCATGATTTTATCTCAATAAAATCAGGATGTTTGCAACACTGATCTAAATTAAGGCATCCAGGTTGACCATGTCAAGACTCAAACCTAACCTGGCCTAGAATAGTACACCCTCCTTGCATGAGTAAAACTCCCTAGGAAAGAACACCCAAGGAGAGTATCCTAACAAAGTGCACCCTACCTAAATCTAGAAACACCCCTAACTCATATGCATTTCCAAATTAAGAAAATCTCCCCAAGGTTGGTGCCATTTCTGAGACGAGAAAAGAGTGAAAATAGAACCGCACACTGATAATTAAAGCACTTTAAATCTGCAACTGTCCAACAATAACAAAGGCTAAAATAGGACTTTAAGCTGGTCCATGCATGCCTACAGCATACAATTGTCCTCACCTAATCAGCTATCTACATAACTCCTACGTGTCTCCCAAGGCACACTAGTGTGGTGCCATAATCTCAGCTGCTGCCCTCAACTACTGTGCATAGGGGCCAAAGTGAAATTCTGAAGTTGCATGTACTGCTGAAGGTGAAGGAGAATATGAAATCAGCAACAGGGAATCTAACAGGCAGACATGCTGACTCTACTCACCTCTATTGGAAAAGGAAGCCAACTCAGTCACCTAGTCTACTCATGACTTTCATTTCTCTGATGAAAACTATATTGTTATCTAGTGTAATACAAAATGCACGCTTGTCTATATATATGGAAAAAAAACATGGAAATAAAGAACTGGGCAAACATGAAAGCTAACTGGAATTTAGTATTTAACATTAAACCTGTATGTAAATTAGATAGATGCCTACTATTTTGTGGCATTTATAAATTATTCTTTTGCACACTATAACTCAAAAGCAATCAGGCGTGCATATTATATTATTTCATGGATCCATTAGATTTGACCCACATATATATTCCTCGAATGCAAAATATCCCTATGCCTGACAACCAAATTCTTGCTCAAAGAATACAAGAAAATAACAGTGATCCTAAGGCATACTTCCAAAAGATTGCACATGATATGTTAGATTCAAAAAGGAGAAAAGGCAAAAACAACTTACTTGATGTCATACTTAATAGGTTCCAGTCCTCTTGCACGTAGATCTGCATCCTTGTTATCAAAAAAGCCTTCTGGAAGAGATCCTTTCACTTTATTCCCTTCTGATTTCTCTGTTTGATTGAAAATGTCTGACTCATGAAAAGAAGAAACATTTCCACTTTCTTTTCCCTTTGTCTGTATGTAGTCGGCAAGGTCTCCTTTCTCATCTTTTGGAACACCTGTAACCTTCAATGCATCTGTTCCTGGTGTTTTTCCCTTCAATGCCCGCATAGAAGCAGTGGAATAAAATGTGTCTGCTTGTGGAGCTGTACTTCCAGCAGTCGCATTATCATCCTTAATATTTCCAGCAGATGTAGAACCTGGCACGCTCTCAAACAGTCAGGTTCTGCTACAAGGCATACGATTCATTTTTTAAGTATTTTGGCAATCACATTTTTAAAAAAGCCAAGAAAAAATCTAAAGAAAAGGTCTACCTCAAGAGAATAATGAAAACATAAGCTAGAATAGATGCAGAAGCTGGCAGGCTCTCAATCTGTAAAAGGAAAATTCCCTTTCTCTTTTGGAAGTTCAGGATACAACCAAGTAACTTGTGTCTGAGGCTGTAATAAGTCCTTTCTGGCAAAAGGTTTACACATATTGAAAAGGTACAAACTCTACAATGCACTACAATCATTATATCTACCACACATCTGTTGTCCAAAGAGGATCAGGAATTCCTAAGAGACACAACTATACAACATCTCTACCTTGCAAATGCCAACATAAAATCCGTATTTGTATTGTACTTGCATGAACAATGCAATTAAAAATATTTTGGCAACCCAAAAATTACAAAACCGAAAAATATTTTTTAAGTGCAAAAATTGTGGTGAAAAGTAGCTTAAGAAGTGATTTTTAAATTTTTTTCAATTCTGAAGTATCACATTTATTATTTGATATATACAATATAATAATATATCATATGCAATACCAACATAAGCTTACAAAACCTGAATTGACATGAATTTCCAAGCTAAAATGCCCATGCTTATAGGTATTAGGAACACGCAGCTCCTTTGCCTTTATGCATCCTTGTCAGGCTCACCAGCATAAGTGTAACTATCATTATCATGTAATAACATTGTCCACTCCTAAGATGACCAATAAATTTAGAAAGATCCTTCAAAAGGTCGTGTGGAGGCAAGCATTAGGCTTTATGCACAAACACAAGATGATGGGATTTTTCACCCACCCTGGTGTCTTTATGTCCTCGTAATGGATTGGTTTGAAAGTACTCCAGTTCAATTAAAAAAAAAAAGAAAAAAACTGGATGCGGTTGAAGCTTGGGTGGAGGCAATGCCAAACTGTTTATCACATGCTTCAACCCACCATAAGATCAGACCGATGTTTATGGCCTTTTATTGTGTCCATGCACAAATCCTAGGGGTTTGGCTCCTTTTATACTAATACTGTACAAACTCTTTTTGCCGAAGCCTCCATATGCCTTTGCATCAACAAATGCAAATATGAAGCAATTTGCTGTCTAAATACATCTGCCCATGCTCTAGCTCCTGCATTGAATGCCATGGCAGCTGAATCCTTTGGCTACCTTTTGCACGGTAAGCTGAGTCAGGGCATTATCAAAGGCATTCCTCTTCAGTCATGATGAGGGATGACTAGTCAATGGACAATTGGTTGATGATTCAATTCCTCACCATACAAGAAGAGCAAACCTCCTGAGATAACACCATGGAATGTATAATCTTTGTGACACTTCTAGCTCCAATATCCCATCGGAGAAAACTCAGTGCTATAAACAAAAAGCTAGAATTGTATATCTAAGTGGCCAGGGGTGGTCCTAAAACCAGCCAAGCCAAGTCCTTAAATTCCTTGGCATTCCTTTTGCTTCCAAGCTTTGCCTAGAGAGCTATAGGAGGTGGTTGTGTAAAGTAACAAAATGTATCACCAAACCTCTGGCCTTAACAACTGAAATCCAAATTTGCACTGTAGTTCCGACCAGTGTCACAGGAATTTTGAGTCAAACCCACTAAATGAGTTTGACTTGGATCGTGTCATAAAAGAATTTTCTTGGCTCCACCTGCAACAAACTCAGGGTTAAACAAGTTTGACTCAATCACCGTGAGTTTCACTGACAAATAATCAAGAATTAAACTCTCACACTGATTTCTTCCTACGTTTCCCCCAGTTTTTCCTGATTCAAGTTTTTGTACTCATGTGTTTCTTTATATTTTTGTATGTGTTTCTTTTTTTCGTACTCGCCGAGTTTTTGCAATCTGGTCAATTTGGTTCCAAATGCCACCCATCTATATTATTCTTCATGTTGGACCCCCTCCATGAAGCCCTATCAGAAGTTGAAGATGGTCCTGCAGAGATTTCTGTGTGCCATAAAACTCTTGAGGCAAAGAACTTCACAGGGTTAACTGAAAGCCATGATGTACCCCAAAAGAATTGGGAGGTATGGGAATTCTGTAAACCTATACATATGCCCAAGTCCCATGTGCTAAGCGGGTTATTCGGGCATTGAAAGGACAGGAGGCCTAGAAAATTTGCTGATAAATGCACATCTCAAGGAGCCTCCTCTGGGCAAAAAGTCTTAGCAAGAGCTTAAGTTTCAATATTTAGTCACTATCCCTGCAATGGTGAAAATCAAAGCTTTCTTTGTGACTGAGAGCATATGGAAACCTGGAAAGCTAGAAAACTTTTCCTAGCTTGGAGGAACCACTGTTTTGGAATAGGTATTTCTGTAAATGGCCATTGCATATAGCGGACGCCTTTGCTGGCACGTGAAGGAGAAACCTTAACTGGATCCCTTTATTCTTGACCTTTAGGGTCCACAGAAAAGGAATCAACATAGTCAAGGATCAGTTTGACATGCACACATGGTAGTGGACTCCATGGTCAAGACTCAAAACTGAAGGCTAAACTTGGTTGAGCAACCTTGCTAAGATTATCTTAGAAAAAGTCCAGAATTTGATCTCAAACTCACTTCTAATCAAGCTAGGCCTGCAGGTGCTTCCAGGTTGGTGGAGGGCTTTGCAATAGAATAAGACCAAGAGCTGTACCAATATAAGCCTGTGCATAGGGACAAGTGATTATGTTCAGGATTAGCACAGGATGGTTGTTTGAAAAATCCTTGGAAGTTCAATTCTAAGCTGAAAACATTGCATTTCAGGGTACATAGCCTCTAGAAGTCTGTGTTAGAACCTAAAAATACCTTCCATTCCATGACGTTAACTTTCTAGTTTTGAGAGGCTTAGCCATTGACAAGGGACCTACTCACTCAGGTTATATTCCCTTGCCATGTCTCCCACGCAGCTGGCTCCTTTGTACTCATCTTTTAACCACTTAATTTCCTGGAGAGTATCTCTCCTTGAACACAAATTACCTTAGGCCATAAATTTTCAGACCTGATACTAGTTATGTTGAAAATATTGTTTTTCATATGGATGAAACAGAATAAGTGTTATTATATAAGAAGGAACATGTAAGAATATTTTCATAGTTTGATAGATCATTAATGTGTGATCAAGGGCTCACAGGTCACTGTTCAGATGAGAAAGATCCAGCTGGAGATGGGCCATTTGCACCTGCTATTAGAGTTGGGGTGGGGACGAGGGGCATGGGCGGTGGGTCACACCTTACAATATGAGTACAGAGCCTCCAGGCACTTCCCCAGCTAAATCTGCTTGTTCACATCAATAACAGAGATTTGAGGGCCAGCCACATCATAGAGCTAGCAGCATTGTCAAGGAAAGGAGGGACAGGAAGCACAAGCACCCTTCTCCTCCTATGTGAAACAATGATAAGTTTCCCACATTAGCACTTGCTATCTTGGAGATGAATATTCCTCCTAAACCAGATGGTGATGGGTTCAACCCAACATTTGTGGATGCAGGGTCAAATGATACAGGTTGGGGACCAACCCACAACAATCATGGCAATCCTTAATGGTTAGGACTAGGGCCACTATGTTTGATGCATTATGGACTTTCCCTGTTATGTTTTTATGTATAACCTTTATGGCAACAGCTTAGTACTTTAAGTGTTTTGGTCATAGTTTTAAGAACTGGCTGGTTTGAACCAGTAACCGTTCAAACCAGCTGGCCAGCAACTTCCAGCCAATGACCCAGTAGAAAAATCCAGTTTGGAGACCATTTGGTACCAGTTAGGCACCAAACAGGGCGGTTTGATACCTAACCGGTAGTACGGTACCAACTGCTCCTAACTGGCCAATTTGCTCCAAACCAGGCATGTCAGAACTCACATGTGTGGGGCGAGTCTGAAACCCACACCGGCAGTTTTCAGGTAGTTTTGGAGAAAACTAGGGGTTGTTTTCCTCTCAAAACAGACCCCCTTGGATATAAAACCAACCCTTCCCCTCTTAAACCCTAAACTTAAACAAAAAACCTAACTCAAACATAGCAATGCTAGCGATCAATGGTAATGTTAAATTCTTGAAGTAAAAGTTAACTTAAATTTTTAACATTACCATTAATTGTTTCAGGATGTTTGAGAGTGGTTTCAACCTTATGAAACTTCATATAGATAACATAGAAAAATGGTTCCAACCTTTGACCTAATTGAACACTCAAGTCAACTTGTTTTAGGGGCTTTACTTGTAAAATTAGTGAAATAAGGGTTGGTTACCCTCATGTAAATAGAGGGGACTCTTATTCACTTATTCATCATCACTCATCATCACACTTCCCTCTCTTTGAAAGTGTGCACTAGCTCTTGTCCTATTTTCTACTTGGCCGCAAAGTGATTCTATAATGCAAATTGGTCTTAGAGAAGATATTTGCTTGAGGATGGTTTCTTGGGGTTAATCAAAGAGATTCTTACGGAAATTTGTATGTTTGTTGCTTATCTTCAATATTTTGCATGTTATGTTGTATGAATTAGGGTTTCAAAGACTACCCATGGTTAAAATTGCTATATTTAACTTGATATCCTGATTCTCTATGCTACGCAAAAAAAAAATTATTGAATCCTTCAAGAGAACTCTGAGTTGTGCATCTCTTGAATTTAAAATCTCCCTCTTAAGGAAGTTGCTAGGGTTTGTAAGAAGAGGCTTTAGCCCTCTCACCATTTTCAACAAGATTGTCTTCATTGAATTTGCCCTCAACAACTCCATTGCCCAAGGCTAGATCAAGGCAATAGTTTAGGTGGTGGTGATCAATCTCTCTTCTATAAATATTTTGTATCTTTTCTTTCTAAAATTCTAGATATCTAGGGTTAGGGTTAGGGCATAGTTTTAAAAATCAGTCGGCTTGAACTGGAAACCAATCAAACCGGCCAGTTCATTGGGCGATCGGGTCAAACCAGACAAAAACCCCGGTTTATGGGCCTATTTCGGTTCCTCCATAAATCGGCTAGTTTATTGCTATGCTAGCGACAAACCCCACAAAATGCAATTTTCTGAGTTTTGATGCTATTTTGAGGGAAATTTGGAGTTGTTTCCCTCTAAAAACAACTCGTCTAAGAAAAACATGCCTCCCCTCTCATTTGCCTCAAACATATCAACCCTAGCAACACTAGCAATCAATGCCAAATAGTAATGTTAAATTCTTAAAGTAAAAGTGACATTTCCTTTATTTTTCATTTTCATCCTTTTACTTAAATTTTTAACATTACCATGAAATGACTTAGGATGTTTGAGAGTGGTTTCGACCTCAATGGATTTCATATGGAGAAACTAGAATGTTAGAGTTCACTCAAAATTCAGCGAACTTAATGGTTTTCAAGATTTCATGGTTTGGGGGTTTGCAATGTTTTCATTTGATTATATCATGCATGAGGGTATAAGATTGGCGTTTGATCAAGAGCATGAAGTCGCCCTTTAAGGACCTTGATGTTGGTGGCATTGGTTTTTGAACTCCTCTACCATGGCCTTGACAATAATGTACCCTTGATAAGGAAAATAATTGGTTAAACTTCAATTTTTATCATATTATAAGGTTGAGCAATCCAAGTCCGAAGACTTTGAGCGAGATGATGTTTATGTCTCTTGCCAATGATCCCATTTTTAGTAGCACTGAATCAATGATGAGTTTCATGAGTGATCATGTTGATAAGTGATTTGTAGTTTTGATGTCTATTTGTGTTGCTACTACTACCACTACTGCTAAGATTGAAAGAGGAGTTTTAGGAGTCCTCAAACACTCAAACAGATTATTTATGTAGCTCATGTTGATGATCCCTTGTCTAGTAGTAGTGATGAGTTTGATCATGATGAGTAATCATGATGATCACTGATATGTAGACTTGTAGTAGGCCAGTGACCCCATAGCTTATAACATTGTTTTTGGACTCTAGAGGCCATTTATAGCCGCATTGATTATGTATTATGTTGTTGATAAGTATTGCACTCGGTGCCAATTTGATATATTCACCTTTACCTGGTATATAGATGAGCAAACTTTGCATATTTTACCTCTATTGGTTTTAAATGATGGTTTTAAATCTTAAAAATAGTTGCTTTCATTAAAAACTAAGTATTTCATGTATTGTTTTAAAGATCAGTTCATTGAGATCTAACCAGTCCTGATTCGACCGGTTCCGGTTTGAAACCCGGTTTGATAGGTGCGTCGATCCAGTCACAGGTTCCGGTTTTTAAAACTATGGGTTAGGGTTCCTTTGAAATATGGATAAAAAGTAATTTTACTTGA
>APFE030970875.1:0-16937 GCA_000404065.3 Pinus taeda | reverse complement strand
TATTGATTGAATTGACTTATTGGATGGATGCAGGGGTAATATGGTGATGGAAGGCATGGCGATGATGTGGTGGAGTGAATGTTTTTTTTTCAGACACATGCTTATCATCCCCTTGCTCTAAGATCACTTTTCTTGGGAATTAAAGGCCAGTGTAATTCCTACAGGAAACTCCTATAGGTTTACAAGGAATCGTGTAGGATTACATGGAATCCTATAGAAAACATAGAGCTTGTGTAAACTGAGCTGGAGGAGATCATAAATGGACGAATGGATGAAACAATGAAGAATATAAGATGGAGGGATTGAAATATGGTGTTTGTAGGTCCTTTTGTTTCTCTCAAGTTGATCTTATTCTCCTTTTGCTGACTTGCAAACAACATTTCCTTCTTCTTCTTTTTTACCTTTTCTCCCTTTTTTCATTTTCTTTTCTTTTCTTGTTTTTAGAAAACAACTAGTCTACCTCCAAGGAGGTTTTCATCCTAGTTGCCTGCCTTGGGTGACTTAAAAGAGGTTTTCACCCAGAGATCTTTATATTTTTTTCTTTTTTCTCTTCAACACCATTGGTTTGCCTCAAGAGGTTTTCACCTGAGTCTCTTTATTTTTTTATTTTTGTCAGGGACTTGATGGGGTGGAAGCTAAGACTTGCTCCACTACCATCATTGTCTTGTTGATGCCATTGATGAATTATTGCTTTGACAAGGGCTTCTTGTAGACCTTCAATATGTACCCATTGACAAGTAAAGGGATAGCCTCTGCATCAATGGTTCTTATTTGTACTAAACCATTATCATGACATTTTTCTATGACATAAGGCCGTAATTATCTAGTCCTTAACTTGCCTTTAAAACCCTTGTGCCTGGAATCATACAATAAAGCCCAATCACCTTCATGAAACTACTTTTCCTTTATATTCTTGTTATGCAAAATTTTCCTTTGAAATTTAGTCACCTCTGTGTGTCGGAGGCCTGCATCCTAAATTCATCTAATCCATTCAATTGGAGCAACATTTCTTGTTGTGCCTTGGTGAGATCTAGATCTTGTTGTGCTGCCATTCTCAAGGTGTTGTATTCAAATTCAATGGATAACAGGGCTTTCTTCCCATAGATCAGCTCCTAAGGAGTGAATCCAATGGTGGTCTTCCAGGTGGTATTATAGGCCCAAGTGGCCTCAACTAATCTATCTGCCCAATCCTTTCTACTTCTGCTAATCACCTTGGTCATAATTCCTTCCAGCGCTCTGTTGGTTACCTCTGCTTGCCCATTAGCTTGTGGGTGGTAAGGAGTGGATGTTCTATGCTTGATCTTGTGCTAGCTTGACAAATTTTCAATCATGTGAGATGTAAATTGACTACCTTGATGAGTGACCAATTCTCTTGGGTACCCAAACTTATAAAATACATTCTCCCTTAAGAATTCAACCAATTTTTCTTTTGTTGGTGCCTTGATGGGCTTGGCTTCAACCCACTTGGTTAAATAGTTAGTGCACACAATGATGTATTTCTTTTGCCTGGATGGAGGGTCAATTGGTCCAATGAAATCCATGCCCCACTTGTCAAATGGATCGAAAGTAACTTGAGGTTGCAGAGGCATTTCATCCCTTGGGGTAGGTTTCCCCATCCTTTGGCACCAGTCTCACTGACTAGTATACCTCCTCACATCTTGGTGAAGAGTGGGCCAGTAATAACCAACTTGTAGTACCTTGAATATTGTTCTTTTGGCTGCAAAGTGACCTCCACAAGGCCCATCATGACAGGTCACAAGGATGTCAAAGACTTCCTCCTCCCTAATACATCTTCTCAGAATTTGATCCAGGCCTAGTTTGAAGAGGTTGCCCCCAATCCAAGTGAATGGAGAGTTCTTCCTTACAATCTTGCTATTTTCCTTGGAGGAAAAATTTGTTGGAAACTGTGTAAACACAAGTAGCTTTCTATGTCAGCAAACCATGGAGAGAGAATTGAAATGGTGAATAAGTGTTCATCTGGTATCTGATCATCAACCATTCCTTCCTCCCTTGTAGGAAAAATCAATTTGGATAAAAATCTACAACAACATTCTCCTTACCAGGATTATCAATAATAGTTAAATCAAATTGTTGCAATAAAGGTAACCATCTAATAATCTAGGCATTTACATCAAGTTTATTCATCAAGTATTTAATTGCAACATGGTCAATATGTACAAATTTCTGGTAACCAGTAATGTAATGCCTAAATTTATTCAATGAATGCACAATAACTAGGAGCTCTTTTTCAGTAACTGTCTAGTTCAACTCGGCTTTTGACAAATTCTTACTAATGAAGTAAATGGCATAAGGTAGCTTGTCATCTAGCTTGCCTAGAGCTGATCCTATGGCTTTGTGAGAGGCATCGACATGCATATGGAAAGGAAGAGCCCAATTTGGGCCTCATAGAATAGGTGTAGTAGTCAACTTGTCCTTCAAGGTGTCCAAGGCTTCTTGAAAACTTTCCGACTGTACAAATTCAGAGTCCTTGGTCACTAACCCAAATAAGGGAAAAGCTAACTTGTTGAAGTCTTTTATAAATCTCATATAGTATATGAATAAACCTAGAAAACTTCTGAAATCTCTCTATTTTTGTGGAGCTGCGACCCTTTAGATGATGGCTATCTTATTTGGGTCTAACTACAATCCTTTCCAAAATATTAAGTGACCTAGAACAATCCCTGTTGTCACCAAGAACTCACAATTTTTAGGACTAAGGGATAGGTTCATTTCAATGCATTTGTTCAACACCTTACCTAAGTTGGAGAGAGCCTCTTGGAAATCACACCCATAGGATTTAAAGTCATCCATATAAATTTCCACTGCATCATGGAATAGCTCAGCAAAGATACTTAGGACTGCCCTCTGGAAAGTGGCAGGGGCATTGCATAGGCCAAAAGGAAGGACATTATAAGTGAAAGTACCCCAAGGATAGGTGAAGGTGGTTTTATCCTGGTCCTCTGAGCTAATCTAGATTTGATTGTATCTGCTGAACCCATCTAAGAAGGAGAAGAATTTTTTCCCTGCCAGGTCATCTAACACTTGGTCAATGAAAGGTAGAGGGAAATGGTCCTTCTTTGTTGCTCTTTTTAACTCTCTGTAATCAACACAAATCCTCCACTTCCCACTTTTCTTTGGAACCAACACCAAAGGAGAAACCCACTCACTGTCTGAGATAGGGTAAATTAATCTTGCATTCAACAACTTTTGTAATTCTTTTTTCATTATATCCTTGAGAGCCGGATTCATTCTCCTTTGGGGTTGTCAGACTGGTTGCAACCTTCTTTGATATAAATGTGGTGAATACACACTGAGGGGTGCACTCCCTTCATTTCTTTGTAACTCCAAGCAAAGGCATCCAAATGTTCCCTTAGCATGTTGCAAAACTCTTCTTCTTGGTGTACAGAAAGAGAGGGGTTGATTTTCAAAGTTCTTTCAGGGCCAAATTCTATTTTCTTGACACAAGTAGGGTTTGAATCAGCTAAGCACAGATCAATCTAATGGTTTCTCTTAGTTTCCTTTACAACTTCCTCTTAGGACAAGGTGTTGGGAGTTGGATTTTGGAGGATGTGTTCAATCAAATCATTTTCATCGGGCTGTCCTCCTCCCATGGCAATTTCTAGGGTATAGAGTTGGGTTGAGTAAAATTCATCTTCTTCCTCCTCTTCCAGCCATAAAGGTAAATCATGTTCTAAAGATGGTTGAGCAGGAGGGTACAAGGTCAACTGCTTGGATAGATGCCCATTTTTGATAGTCATGTTTCCAACCTAGCAGGTAATGTAGGCATCGACAGTGGCTAACCAAGGCCTCCCAAGTATAAGAGGATAACCATTAAGCTTGAACTTAGGCTGAAGAACTAGGAAGTCGACAGGGTACTCCCAGGAGTCAATGGAGACCATCACATCCTCAACAATCCTCTAAGTGGCCACAATGGAATTGTCTACAAGCTGCAAGATTGTTTTGGTCCTTCTTAATGAACCCTGGAGATTTAGCTTGAGCATGGTGTCCTTAGTCATTAGATTAATGACAGCCCCAAGATCAATCAAGGTGCGTGGGACAATGGTTCCATTGATATACACATCTACTACAGGGCTTCCAAGGTTTAAATATTTTGGGCAAATTACCTGCCCTAGCATTAAGTCAGATAGTTGTCCAATGACATTAATGGTAGGGGTGTCTATTTTTCACCTCCCTGGATGTTTGAAACACTTCTCTTTAATCATTTTATTGTAAATAGGTACATTCTTAATGGCTTGGAGAAGTGGAATTTTAACACATATTTTTCAGTTCACCCAGAAGTTCATTCTCTTTTGGGGTAGGCTGGACTAGATGAGTTAATATTTCAGGAAAGGGTGGTGGATTCGCTCTAGTTATACTTTCCTCTCTTTCCTCCTCACTCTCCTTTGGTGGATATGAATGTCGTATGTATAGGAGTACTTTCCCAGACCTTAGGTTGATTTCCTGAATTTCCACAACATATGCAGGGTAAGATGTCTCTCCATTGTATACTTGTTGTGCATGTCTGTTGTTCAGGTTTGGATTTGGCTGCGCAAGCATTTGAGGTTGTTTAGGTAGAGCAGGGTGTAAAATCTATGGTTGAGTAGGAGGTGAAGGAAATAAAGCTGGAGAAGTGTTGTATGGGGGACTCCACTCCTGGGGTGGTGCATTCCACTAAGGCTGTGGAGGAGAATGTTATGCTCTTAACCTGCAAATGATACCCAAATATAGAATATGCGCAGAAAAGATACCCAGAACACAGAATATGCGAAGAAAAGATACCCAGAACACATCATGATTTTATTATTCAGAGAGTAATGTTCACTTGCCTCTACGAGGGGGCAACCTCCAATAGAGCAGAGCTCGACTACAAAATAAGACACGATGCTCCTCGCAGGGAGTTTCTATCCTTTATATATGACTCCTACATGCAATACCACGGGCCAATACCGTGGTATTACTAATACCATCTATCTAATACTACGACCCATTTGCAACTAACTGTGGTTCCATATTTAATTGCGGATTAACCACTTACAATTATTAATATGGGCTTTATTTACTCTTGACTATGATGTGGTCCCATTACATAGATAAGGGGGTTAGGGTGGGACCCTAACATGCCCTCCCCCTTAAGACTAGGCTTGTCCTCAAGGCTAAAGCTGTGGAAACTATTGCAGAATAGTGGCTGGCTCCCAAGTTTCATCTTCCAAAGAGGTGTCTTTCCATTTGACTAGGACTTCCTTAATCATGCAGCCACGCAGTTGCTTGACTCGTGTGTCGAGGATTTGTTCTGGTTGAAGCCAGATGGACCCTTCTTCATCCAATTTCGGTAGACTAGTCTGAATTCTACAGTTGTTCCCAATCACTTTCTTGAGGCATGAGACATGAAAAACTGGATGGATTTTTGTAGTAGGTGGCAAAGCCAACTTGTAAGCCACTTCTCCAATGCGCTGAAGTACTTGATATGGTCCGTAGAATTTGGGAGAGAGTTTCTAACACCCCTTGTCTTTGAGTGATGTTTGCTTATATGGTTGGAGCTGTAAAAAGACCTGATCCCCTTCTTGAAACTGGCGCTCTGAGCGATGCTGGTCTACCTGTTGCTTCATGCGGTTCTGAGCTTGATGAAGATTCTCTCGAAGATGGGCGAGCATGGTTGCGCGTGTTGTAGGAGTTGATCCACTGCTTGTACTTTTGAGCATCCCTTGAGATACAAAGTAGGTGAAGGTGGGAGTTGACCATATATTGCTTCATAGGGAGTCATTTTGGTGGTGGCATGATAGTTGGTGTTATACCACCATTCAGCCAAAGGTAGCCACTGTACCCAAAGGTGTTGTTTTTCTAAAGTGAAACACCTAAGTTAGGTTTCTAGACATTTGTTGATGGCTTCGGTTTGACCATCTGTTTGCGGATGATACAAAGTACTGAGTTTTAGTTGATTGCCTTGTATTCTGAAGAGTTCTTGCCCAAAATTGCTGGTGAAGATCGGGTCGCGGTCGGACACAATAGAAGGGGCATGCCATGCAATTTGAAGATCTGATCCATGAAAGATTGAGCAACCAAAGTTGGTGTAAACGGGTAGGGAAGAGCGCAGAAATGAGCATACTTCAACAATCAATCCACAACCACCATGATGACTGACTTGTTCCCTGACTTTGGAAGACCTGTAATGAAATCCATAGAAACCTCCATCCAAATTGATGCTGGAATGGGCAATGGTTGTAATGTGCCTGGTGTGTTGACGGTTTCCCCTTTGTGGCGTTGAAAAACATCTCATTCGGCTATGAAGGTAAGGATGCCATTTTTCATGCCTGTCCAAAAACATGATCGTCTGGTGCGAGCATACGTCTTCTCAAAGCCTGAATGTCCTGCAATGGGAGATGAGTGCAATTCTGCCAAAATGCAACTTTTGATGGTGGATGATGGTGATATTACGACTCTGTCCTTGTAGCAAAGAATATCATCCTGCCACGAGTAGCCCTTGGTGGAATTTGGATTTGCCTGCAATTGAGAAATGAGTTGGGAGAGCCCGGGGTGTGAAAACCATTCCCTGCGAGCATCTTCAATCCATTCTGGAATGGGGAAGGAAATAGCTAGCAGGGTACTTTCCTCCTCAAATTGGGGAGATAATGCATCTGCTACACTATTGTCTTTCCCTTTCTTGTAAATGATCTCATAATCATATCCCAGAATTTTGGCTAGCCATTTATTTTGTTGTGGGGAGGATAGGCATTGCTCCAAAAAATATTTAAGACTGTGATGATCTGTGCGGATTTGGAAACATCACCCCAATAAATAAGGTCGCCAGGTGTCGACTGCATGTAAGATGGCCATCATTTCCTTCTCATAGGTAGATTGGCCCTGATTCCTCCCACTGAGTTGTTGGCTTGTGAAGGCCAACAGTCGCCCTTCCTACATTAAGACCGCCCCAATACCCGTACCCGAAGCATCACATTCAATGACAAAAGATTTGGTGAAGTCAGGTAGTGCTAAAACTGGAGTGGAAAACATGGCATTTTTTTAGAGCTGTAAAGGCCTGTTGTGCTTCCTCATTCCAGAAGAATGAATTTTTCTTTAGGAGTTGGGTGAGGGGCTTCGCTATGCGACCATAGTTGTGGAAAAATTTACGATAATAGCCTGTGAGACCCAAAAATCCTCGTAAGCTCTTCAAGGTCTTAGGTTGAGACCATTCCTGCATTGCTTGGATCTTTTTGGGGTCCACCTTGACACCTTCACGCCCGACAATGTGGCCCAAATAATCTACTTTTGTCGTGCCAAACGAACACTTGGACATCTTGACAAATAATTTATGCTTGCGGAGCAGCTGCAAGAGTAGATCTACATGCTGAAGATGTGCGGCCCAAGTGCAACTATAGATGAGGATGTCATCGAAGAAGACAAGGACACATTTCCTGAGATATGGTTTGAGAATGTGGTTCATAAGGCTCTGAAAAGTAGAGGGGGCATTACAAAGACCAAATGGCATGACCAGGAATTCATATTGGCCTTCATGAGTTATGAAAGCAGTCTTGGGGATGTCGACTTCCTTCATGCGAATTTGGTGGTAGCTTGAGCGAAGATCCAGCTTCGTGAAAAATTGAGCCCCATTGAGTTCATCTAGCAAATCATCAACCACCAGGATGGGAAATTTATCTTTGACTGTCAATTTATTGAGGGCCCTGAAGTCAGGACACATCCGCCACTCCCCATCTTTCTTGAGCACCATGACCACTGGAGATGAATAAGGACTGATGCTAGGACGAATGACACCGGCTTCCAAAAGTTCCTTGATGATTTTTTCTATTTTATTCTTTTGGGTGAACGGATATCTGTATGGGAGCACATTTGGGGGTTGGGCCCCTAGAACCAAGGTGATGCTATGATCATGTTCCCCTCGCGAGGGTGGAAGCCCTTGAGGCTTGTCAAAGACCGGCAGATGGTTATTTAAAATCTGTTGCATCTCAGGATGAATTGGTGACGGCTTGGTTTCGACTACCTGGATGGCATTAAATTGGGCTACAACTCCATGATTTCCCGTTTTTAACAATTTTTCCATCCTATGCGAGCTAATGATAGAGTGGGCTCCCGCCTGGAGTCCACGGAGGGTATGTGTGTGGTTGTTCTGCTTAAAACTCATATACAACTCTTGGAAATCCATTGTGATTGGCCCAAGAGTGCGGAGCCGTTCAGCGCCAAGGACAATGTCGCAACCCCCCATGTGTATGGCGAACATGTGGGTTTTCAACTGATAATCCCCCATTTGAAGTTTGATATTTTCACAACGGCCTTCACATTTCATTGTGCCTCCATCCGCAATTTGAACTTGGAAGTTAGAAACTGCTCGTACAAAATAATGCACTGTTTTTGCGACTTTTTGATGGATGAAATTATGTGTACTTCCACTATCAATCAAGACTATGACTGGGTGATGTTTAATAAACCCTCTGATTTTGAGAGTTTGAGGGGAAGAAATCCCTACCAAAGCATGCAACAAAATAACTGGTTCGTCAGAGACATTGTCCTATTGGTTGTCTTCCTCTAGTGGCTCATGTTCCTCCAGTGATGGATCTTCTTCTGTTGAGCTGTAGTCAGTGGCATCAATTTCAAAAAATTTGGGCTCCTTGCATTTATGACCTGGGGAGTATTTTTCATCACAGTAGTAACATAGGCCTTGCTTTCTCCTTTCTGCCATTTCCGTTGGTGACACCTTTTGGACCTTAAGTGTTTGAGTCGTGTTGTGAGCCTGTGGAGGTCGACCTTTAGCGGAGAAATTTGGGCGACTGTATTAGGCTGCTAATGCACGTTCCACGTTACGAGCTACCTTGCAAGCCTCCGTCCATGAGGGAGGGTGGTGCAGTAGGACTTGGGCTCTAATAGATTCTTTAAGACTGTTGATAAAACATTCCGTGTAAAATGCATCTGAGAGACCCCAAGTACGGAAGGCTAAGGATTCAAAAGCTATAATATATTCCTCCATTGTGCCAGTCTGTCGGAGCTTAGTAAGATGACCCAAAAAAGAGGATTCCTGGTCAAAGCAGTCTTGAAGAGCTTTGTAAATTGGTTCCAAGTCCTAAAAGCTCCACTGCAACGTTGATGTCATTCCCACCATTGCCACCTTTCATTATCCAGGTACATGCTCCCCAACATAAGCTGAGTCGCACCATCTAAGATGTGATTTAATTTGAAATACTGCTCCATTTGCGCTATCCATGCTGATGGGTGAGAAACATCAAATTTATGCATATCTAACTTGGGAGGTCACTAACTAGGTTGTGGGAGGGTGTGCCAGCCATGAGGAGAGTGGCTAGACTCACCTTCATGGTATCCATTGCCATTAGAATCCTCCTCGTGGGCTTGCTCCTTGTCCATTGGGATTATTTGCTGGATCTGGATACTTAATCCGTTAACCATACTGTGGAGGGAGTTTATGGTTTCTTCAAGTTTATCCATCCTTTCATTGGCCATCGCTTGAGCTCTAGTTGCTATCATACACCAACTTGATGAAAAATGGGGACCGCCACAAAAAAAAAATATATTCACTAATAACTGAATGGTACCACCACGCTCAGATTGTCGTTCTGATTCTGATTTTTTTATTTTTTTATTTTTTCTTTTTTTCAGAAAACTCCGAACAGAGTTTTACTCCTTCCCGATCAATACTGCAGTTGTCAAATCCTCAAAATGTCACTGCGGCCAAAAGTCCTGCGAAAATTATACCCTGGTACAAGAACCCTTCTCCACAACTCCACCTAGTGGATATGAGAGATCTGAATGGCGGATCTGGTGGCGGAATAGACTGCTGCTGTGGATCTACTAGATCTTAATAGATCTGAATGACTGATTTCTTCTGCGGCTGCAATCCTTTGCACCAACGGATCTGGAATAGATGATGTGTTATCCCCCTATAGAAAAGGGAACTATGGTCTTGAGGAGTGTCAGGTGCTATAGATCGCGATATACATAAGGGTCTGGCAGTAGTACTCGGCCCAATGTTTCAGGGCTCCAACTAAGGAGGATCGACCGTACCCTTAGCCGTACAACCCGACTACCCTATCGTACGGGCGAGTAATCTCTCCGAGTGCTATTCTCGATGTACTGTAGCCACAAGACGGCCGACAGTTTATCTATGGAAATGTTTCAAAAAAGCCTAGGGGGCTTCCGATATACCCAGAGAGTACGTGGAAGACAGTCCGTGCGCGGTTCTGTCTAATGCGCTACTACTCGAAGCGGTACCTACAAGGGTTACAAGGGAGTCCAACAGACGTGACCACCTCTTGTATTTCCTACGTGCATGCCTCCCCAAATCCGCAAATTTATGCGCTCAATGACAGATCCCGTGGTTTAAAGACGCCGGAACACGTCTCTAGCCAAAAAAAAAATTGCTACAAAATGGAGATCCCACCGGCCCTAGAAAGTGCTCTGATACCACTTGTTATTCTCTTAACCTGCAAATGATACCCAAATATAGAATATGCATAGAAAAGATACCCAGAACACAGAATATGCAAAGAAAAGATACCCATAACACATAATGATTTTATTATTCAGAGAGTAATGTTCACTTGCCTCTTCGAAGGGGCCACCTCCAATAGAGCAAAGCTCGACTACAAAATAAGACACGATGCTCCTCGCAGGGAGTTTCTATCCTTTATATATGACTCCTACATGCAATACCACGGGCCAATACCATGGTATTACTAATACCATCTATCTAATACTACGACCCATTTGCAACTAACTGTGGTTACGTATTTAATTACGGATTAACCACTTACAATTATTAATATGGGCTTTATTGACTCTTGACTATGACATGGTCCCATTACATAGATAAGGGGTTTAGGGTGGGACCCTAACAGAGAATATGGCTGAAATGACTGGTTGGTCAGCTAGGAATGGTACTGAGGTGCAAAATACCAAGGAGAAGGTCTAGACTAGGAGGGATGAGCAGGGGGGGCCCAATATGGAATGGATGTGTTTTGGTTAGGGTTATAATATGCATAAGATTACCCTTGCATGCCCTATTAGTATGGTCGAGGCCCATGAGGCCTCATTTGGTTTATGTAGCAGAGCTATTTAGTCACCCCTTCAGTTCCATGATACACATCTTTTAGTCTAGGTAGAGAAGGGCACTTGTCTGTGGAATGGTTTTCTTCATAGAACGAGCATATTTCTATAAGGTTTAATGGATATTCATTCCTAGGGCGCTTCCTTATGCATCTAGGGCATAAGATGGCTAACACTCTCTCTACTTCCTCCTACTTTCTCTTGATGTGCATAGTGTCCATCTGTAGAGCAAGGGTTTGCAACATTTCACTCTTGAAATCTTCCAGCATATTTCCAATTTCACCTTTTATGGATGTGTTGGAAGAGAATGAGTTGGCCATTGGTTGACTACCCATACCCTTTTTCCTATCTACCCTAGAATGGTTCTTAAATATAGTCTTGATATATTCATAGGGTAGATGGTAGATGTCCCTTCCTGCTAGCAGGTTTAGGGTATCCAAAAGATCTTCCCTGACCCCCCTGAGTAGGACTAGCTTCAGTGGCTCAGGATCAAGTATGCACCTGACCCTTTTGTAGCTAAGCTCGAATCTTTCCTCATAATCTTCTAAGGACTCATCATGCCCTAAGGTCATTCTAAAAATTACCTCTTTAGTGTCTTTGGACCTACAATAGTCCTGATACTTGTTGTTGAATGTTTGTTGCATCTGAGCCCAGGTGGTGATGTTATCCCCAAGTAAACCTATGAACTAGCGCAGAGATGCATCCTTGAGAGTGGATGGGAATAATTTCAACTTCTAATCATTAGTGGTGTAATCATAAGTTCTGCATATGACAATGAACTCAAACAAGAAAGTATCTGAATCTTCCGAGGTCATGCCATGGAAGTGAGGAAGAGCAGAGAGGCTTATGTTTTTCATCTTAGAATCCCCATTGGTTTCTCTAATGGGAAAACCACCCTCAATTCTTTCTCTATCTCCTCTATCATTTCTATTTTCAGCCATTAGGTTAGTTGGAATGGGTTCTCCTTCTTCTTCTCCTCCTATAGGCTCTTCAAAAATCTCTTGTTTCTCGGCAAAGGGATTCTCTAATTCACAGCCACAAAAGAAGAGGGAAGGTTATCTATTTGAAGTGGTGGGGGTATTTGGTAGAATTTTTCCTAAGTTATCCCTATTACTATGAGGCATGACAGAAGTGTTTTTTTGTTTTGTTTTGTTTTTCAAGCTTTAAGACTAATTGCATAATTGAAAGAACAAACTGAATGGAAACAAATTGTTGAATGAAATCTTACTTGCAGAATGGAAAGGAAAGAAACCAACTTACAATTACTTTTGTAGAAATGAAGCTAATATAGGAATTAAAGAGATTAGAAATGGAAGAAAGAAAGTATAAATCACATCTACTCAAACATCTCCCCGGCAACGACACTAAAAAGTGATAAGCACCAATATTGCAGCAAGAATGATGCAACTCATGGGGCTACCAACTTTACTTTATCAACCCAGGGTTCGTACAAACTTGGAGGTGATAGTGCTGTATACACAAGCAAATGCAATGGGTCCACTCTTTGTCACTGCTGGGCTAGTGATAGACCACTATGGTTTATCAAACTAGCCTTCTATTGATTTAGAAGAAGTTTGATTACCAATGAAGAAAGGGGAATTTTACGCTAATTGAGAGAATTGAAACATTATCTACTGTAGTAATGAAAGATTGAAATAAATGCTTTGAACATACCACTCATCTAACTAGTTGTTAAGAGATCTTGCCTTAGAAGAAATCTACGCTAACATGTGTGTAATCCTAGCTATCCTAGGCATGAAAACTGAGATAATCAAACACTTTACTGTTGTGCATATGAATGAACACAATAACCATTTTTCCTCTTTTTCCTTTTTTGTGAGAATGTGAAAATGAATCTTCTTAGTGGTATGGCAGGTGGGTTGGAGATGGTTGTGAAGGGTCAGATGGCTTAGGAGGCAAACAGGGGTATTCTTCTAACTTTCTAGATGCATTTTTCTGAAATCGGCGTCAAAACAGGCCACTACAGGTCGTCCTGTAGGATGTCCTAATGCACCTATAGGATGTCCTAATGCTCTTACAAGATCCCCTATATTCATATAGGATCTGGACAAAAGCATAAGGAGAGGTTTGGAAGGTGGTATAAGGCTTAGGGAAGGTGAATGATGGAAGAAATGAGGCAAGGGAGTGGCTAGGACTTCCTCAAAGCTCAAACCAAAGCTTGTTCTTAGGAAATTATTGAATATGTTGATGGACTTAGTGGTTGTTGGTGATCATGGACGAATGATGTTAGGCTGGGGCTGCTAACATGAGATCTTCCTGCACTATTGAAACTCCTGCAATACATACATCACTGACATTTACCCATGGATCATGTAAAACAAGAAAGATTTCCAATCAACATAAGAAAACATAATTCCATTATTTAGTTGCCTAGTTCATGCATGGAAATACTTGCAGAATAATGTGAAACACCATGAGATCTAATACAAATTTGGAGATATCAGAGAGAACAACTAAAACCTATTCTTGAAAACTGAAAAGATGATGTTTTAATTCAGGGATAACCCTAAATTCCATAAGAAATCAAAATTCTGTATTTTTGGGGCTGAATAGGAGTTTTTCCTCAAACCATGGTCCCTAAAGGGAGGAGTGAGGCCAAATCCACCTACTATTAGAATTTTTGGTATTCATTTTTCTCTCTAAATCTACTGATGAAGCTATGCACAAATGGAAGTAAACTAATCAAATTCACCACTACTTGCAATGAAATAATGCCAAAACCAATTCAACAATTAATATATGAAATAACCTAAGCATACAAGTACAATAAGAGGAACCTTTTCTACTAGGGTTGGGACCTAACCCAAGAGTTTCAGCCCTCTGAGTCAACTTAGTGTTGGATAAATGAAATGCTCAATCTAATTATCATATCAAAAATTACATAATAGTGTTTTGTCACAATCCTTTAACTCGAAAATGCTTAGTGCTCTTACATAAAAAATCTAAATCCTATTGAGGTTATATGCCTTCTTATTTATACAACTGAAGTCTCCAAAAACTTCCTTAAATCTAGGGAGGCTTGGCTTCCAGACTCGAGATGAACTGGTTCTTAAGTGCCACTCACTCGGCTACCCATGATCTCCATGACTCGACTGCTTGCAACTCGAGCTAGTGTGATTTGATTGAGTGATATTCGAATGAGTGAGGATTTAGTGAGGAAGATCCATCTCCTATAATCTCTCCTTCTTGTCTCATTCGAGTTCCTGCACCTTAATTAGCCAAAATTGCCATGGTTTTCTCCCAAAAACCTATAATTAATGCACATTAGACCACTAGACATAACATCTTAATTTTACTCATCTCATTAAGAAAAATATAATTAAAGCATGTAAGGAATTATGAGAAGAGTTGATTTTAGTAAGCTTGGAGGTGTATTAAGGTCCATATAGTTACACAATGATGAGGCTCATCAAGTTGCATAATAGATATATTGCGAGAGATGTGAGACTTCATGGGTACACTGGCGTTGACTAGGCCATAAATATTATTGACAACAAAAGCACATCGGGGTGTTGCTTTAGTTTAGGTTTTGTTGTGATATCTTGGATGAACAAGAAACATAAGTTTGTTTCCCTTATCATGGTTGAGGCAGAGTATATTTCTACTAGCATGGCCAGTTGCGAGGCAATATGGTTAAGGAAACTATTTGGAGAGTTGTTTGAAAGAGTACTAAATACAACAGTGATATATTGTGACAAAAAGAGTGGGATCCAATTAGTAGAGAATCTCATGTTTCATGACAAGTCCAATCATATTGAGATAGAGTATCATTATATACAAGACATGGTGTAGAGAGGAGTTGTAGGACTCCATCATATGTTGACTAACAAGCATATAACATACATACTCACCAAGGCTTTGTTGAAAGGTAAGTTCTTGGATCTCTAGAGAGGAGCTTGGACTAATGGATGTGACCCTCCTAAGTAAGGGTCCTACCTGATCGAGGACAATGAGCTATGCCCATCCCCCTTATCTGTGTTCCCTGAGTGAGAAATTGAGCTTTATATTTTTTGGGGTTGAGGGAACTTTGGACAATAGGATAGGGTTTGATCCTTACCCTTGTGGTAATTAGATCTCACTTATTTTCATTGTAGTGTGTGTGTATGATCCTTGTCATTTATGACAAGTGGGTATCTCCCCATACCATCAAGTCTGGGACTTGGCAGAGTATACCCTAGTTGACATCCTACTCATAGGTTGGGCTTGTTGGGATTGTTCCTCCCCAT
Source organism: Pinus taeda (assembly GCA_000404065.3). NCBI lineage: Eukaryota > Viridiplantae > Streptophyta > Pinopsida > Pinales > Pinaceae > Pinus > Pinus taeda. Next base: position 1,626 of record APFE030970875.1, on the reverse strand, counting down.
CAGACCAATGGGTTGAGGTGACTTGAGATAGGGTGTGATCCTTACCATTTATTGTAAGTAGTATCCAGCTTAAGTGATGGGATGCAAGTGTTCTACCACTTGACTCTTGAGGATCTATGTGGGAATATCAACAAACAATAGGACAAAGTGTGATCCTTAGCTTTCATGGTAAGTGGATCTCACCTATTATCATAGGATGATAGGACAAAGTGTGATCCTTACCTCTCATGGTAAGTATATCTCACCTATTGTCACATGTCAGTAGGATAGAGTGTGATCCTTACCCTTGTGGTAAGTGGATCTTGCTTATTGTCCTTGGATATAGGGTCATAGTTGGAGCTACCATATGGTGAAGATTCTTCTTCTTTATATTCAAGAGTGTTCAACATATGAGAAAAGATAAGATATGATATTTAGAATGAGAAATTTGAGATGGGACTTATGATGTAGTCATAAATTCCCCCCTAACTAAGAGGGAGTGTTAATTTTGTATCTCAAGGAGAAATTCCCTCCATTGAACAACCTTCCTCATCAAGAAATACCCCTCCTAGCCCTTGTAAGAATTTTATGTTGTCAAGGAAAATTTTCATTTTTAAAGTGAAACCCACAAAGGCACAAAAGTACAAGTCGGTCTGAGTAAGCTAATTCTACCCCTTAAGGATCATATAAATAGACATCATGTCAGATCACTTTGCAGCATCATGTTAAACACACACAAGGATAGACAACCAAATAAGATAATTTTGAGTTCCATTTCTATTCACAAAGATGTGCATTTATAATACATTGTTATGATCCTTGGTTTCGTATCCCAAGGTCACTTGGACTCCCTTCGACTCTTCATATTGCACAACACCAACCCTTAGATGATTAGGTGTCCAACATGCCCCCTCCCTAATCTGAATGGGTATAGAAGATAGCTCTAATATAAAAATAAGATAATGCATGACAAAAATAGGATGAATGTGCTCTCTAAGATGATGACATAAGGTGGGATAAATCAAGGTATATACCGAAGGTGGTTTAAGGATGACCACCAACACTGGAATGCTTAGTGTAGTTTCTGGATGTCTTCCAAGTCTAGAAAGAAGTTGAAGTCTTATGCTAGAGGAAGTGCTCCCTATTGTTTTGAAAAGGGAGACCACCAATCCAGAAATAAGGGAGGTCTTCAACCTGTAGTGGTTTAATGAAGGCCACCAACTAAAGGCATGTTTATGGGATTCTATGTCTCTAGCTACAACATTGAATCTGGGTATGGTTGTCTATGGATGTAGGCTCAGGCAACAGGTTCAGGTTGGGAAACTTGTAGATGACCATCAATTCCCTCATGTCAGATACAAGGTGAGAAGATGAAGAGATCTGAATTGAAATATTTTTCAATACTCTAGAACAAATTATGTGATATGAGCGGAATATCTTTTTGGGTTGTTGAAGGCCATTGCCAAGAAGCGATCCATCCAAGGTGAATCTTTGTTATTGTAGCGGGCTTGTTTTTTAAGCATCTGTTTGAAGAATGAGTGTGCTGACCACAATTCTTACAAGGGTGAAGATCAAAATAATGATCTTTCAGATGGAAAACTCTATCACAATGTTAGAATCTATAAAACTATTGTTGTGGAGGAGGAG
>APFE030970874.1:1417-16925 GCA_000404065.3 Pinus taeda | reverse complement strand
ATCCAATATATGCAATTATATATCAGTCAGAAAAGATATAACTCAATCACCATTATAAAGACACATGAGTGGAACCATAATGATAGTCATCTATTAATGAGTAAAAACAGAGAAAGATTATAACCAAGGTTCTGACGTTGAACCTCCTCTGACTAGGCGAGCAGCTAAATACTTCTTGCAAAGTGACCTCCTCTCTCTCAGAATTCCGGCAGCATAACCTCCCTATACTTCACAATTCTCACTATCACTCTAGCATTACTTCAGCACTCACAAAGACTCTAGCAAAACTAGCTTGTTTAATGCATGAGGGCAGTCATTTATAGATGGAGAAAGGAGGAAAATACATTGTACCAGGACACCCATTGCGGATTAGCATTAACCTGAAAAGCTAGTGAGGATGGTTGTCATTAGTTGTCATGATGACTCTCGACCTCTGCCCTGTGGATTTTTCCTTCATAGAACTTCATGACAAGGGAGGAAAAAACATATGGATGTGTGCTGGCCAAAAATCATTACCAAATTAAGGTGGCGCGGGTGTTGCTCTAGGACAGAGCGCCAATGGACGCGCCCCTTTTTGAGGAACTGAGTCATTGGCGCGGGAAAGACACTATGTACCCGCGCTAATGGAAAAAGGGCACTTTTTAGGGATAATTTGCAAAAGGTGTCTTCAGGGAACATGAAGTACATACTCAAGGGAACATAATGCAAGTGTTTTTTAGGTTATTTCACTGGTCACAGGTCCATAAATGTGTCCTCCAATGTACGAAAACAAGGGTAACAGAGACGGTGAACAACGTTGACAAATTACTGTGTAACAGTGTGCTAATATATAATTTTATTTCGATCTAATTTTAAATTTCAATTTCTGCATAAATATTATATAGCAACTTCACATAATTTTTACCTAACTATTAACTGAACAAGCCTCAATGATACCAACAACTTCCGTTTAGCATATCCCATAGTTTACGTAACTTTGTAATACTACGGAAATTATAAAAGTCTCTGAAACTAACTTTGTAACATTAATCAACATACATCAGTAATAACAATATGAAATGGTTTTAACTTCTTGAACTTGGTAACTATGGTTTTTACGTATTTAATGAGAATGTCGTCTTTTTAAACTAGACTTTGGTTTTGTTTTAAATAAGTAATGTAGTGTAAATATTTTTGGTTTGAATAAGTAATGTAATGTAAATAAGTGGGCCAACATTTGAGAAAACTATGTTTAAACCAGCAGATAATATATTATCTGCTGGTCTTGCCGGTAATGTAATCACAACCCTATGGAAACGGGAACAGTATGAAGGCCACGTGTTGCTTGCTGTTTGTTGTGGCAGACCCCGGCAGGGACTACCGCCACGATAGTGGCTCCCTTGTTATATAAAAAGTTTGAATATGCAAGAAATTTTGAAATGTTGCACATTATAAGAAGCCAACGAATAATGAGTCAATGGGATTGTCGTTTCTTTTATTGTATAAAAAGTATACCTGAATTTAATCCCGCGACAAACTTTAAAATATTATCAACTCGGGCACTTGGAATAATAGGCTCATGGTTTTCGAAAAAGGACTGTCAACCGTACAATTTAGAATAAAAAGACTGTATTTTCTTTTCTTTATTGTAACGACCAGTAAGCTTTGCTCCAGGCCCTTTTTCATCAGGAATATATATAAAATTGGAATTGTTGTACGTATTTTCAGAAACAAAATTATTAGATACTAGAAGAATATCGTCGGAGGCAACCACTCGACATTTAATTATATAAAGGAATTGGAATAGATGTGTATGTTTATGGTTAGAAATAAAATTAGTATATTTATGTTTATTGATATGGTTTATACGGTTTATATTAATAATATTACTAAATATGATTGTGTTATATTTTAATGTTAATGCTAAAAAAATAGTTGTCATGATTTATGAGGTTAATTATGGTTGAGGAGTTGACTATTATTATAGAGATCTTGATAATGGTTGACATTGAACATTGTTAACTATATTCAAACATATTTAATAATGGCTTATTATGGTTGACCATATTCAATAGTGGTTGGTAATGGTTGATATTGATATATTCTCATTGAAAATGGTTGACCATCATTGACTATATTCAATATGATTGACCATGGTCGATCATAATTGACCATGGTTGATTATGATTGACCATGGTTGATCATTGTTGATCATGATTGACACGGTAGACAATGGTATCGCTGATCATGTTTGACCATGGTTGATGGTAGTAGACCATGATCACAAATGACCTTGGTTGACCATGTTCAATCATTCTAATCATATTGACGACCATAGTTGATCATGGTAGACCATAGTATGGTCGATCATGGTCAATCATAGTTGACTATGACAGACCACATAACGCAAATTCATATACAATGCATAACTCAAATTTGTGATTCTAACAAATTTCTAAATAAAAATAACCAAAATAATAAAAACTAAAACTTAAAACAATTAAAATGTACTTATATCAATACCGATGCTTATTAATTTTTATTTATTTATAATAATGTAAATCTAGATTTAATAAGTAATAATATTATATTTTATTTTATTTTAACATCAATTATTTATTATCTTAAAAATTAAAAGATAAAGACTTTGTTTATTAAAGACATAATTTTGTTCAGAAAGTCATTTTTTGAAAACTCCCCAAATCTTAAACCTTAGCAACCATAACCTATATCAACAAAATTTTATTAAAATTTCCACAATTTTCCACTTAAAATTGTAGCTTCATTAAACTTCTATATTAATTAATTGCTTCTCACTCAAATCTCGATTCATTTATTATTTGTATAATTACCATAAAAATTAACATTAATAACCAAATGTTAATAGGAACCGACATACTAACACTGAATCTTGCCATAAGTAAACCTTGTTCGTGCATGCCATGAGTTCGGCGGTGGCTGCTACATGGCTTTGCATGAAGCTCTCATCGCCCACTGCCTAAGACCGACAGTCACCCAATCTAGATATTTTTAAATTTTAAATAATTCATATAGAGTAGTTCAATCATTTATTAATTAATATATAATATATTAATTAATTATTTATTTTTACATTTCATTAAAGTTACTAATATGTAATTAAAATGAATCTATAGAATGTGAAAAATTATTAAGGAAATATACATTAAAATCATAGTTACCAAGTTCGAGTTTGAATTCGAATTTGAATTTGATTCGATATGAAAATAATTCGACTATATAAAATTCAATACGGAAAAAATTCGGGAGTATTCATCTTACCACTACTAAAAAGAGCTTTTTAAATAATTTTTAAAAATTCAAAATTAAAAATCTTATTATTCAGAAACTCATGCTCCTCAAAAATTGTTTTCAATCACATTATGAAATTGCAAATAAAATTAGAAATTGAGATTAATAAAAAGAATTTGTTCTCATTGAAAATGAATGAGATGGAATTGAAAACCCTTTCTCCACGAACAAGAAAGAAATAACATGTCTCAAACCATTACAACTTTTTTGTTAATCAATCAATAAATAATGGTTAATGGGATCCTAATAACTAACAATAAAGAATAGATCAAAAATAGTCTATCTAAAAAAATTATAAAAACTATATAAACTATTTCCCCAACAAAAGTCTAAATATTTCACTCTCCCATTAAAATTTAAGTACCAAACTAGTTCACTTTTACATTATGTTCTCCAATTTTTCTTTCATTTAAATATTCCTTGTCACATTTTTTATTTCACTTCACGTTGATTGAGGTTGATTTGTTTCCTAAACTCTGTTCTTTCCTTCTTCCGTATTGTCTGCCGCCATACATTGGTTACGAGTCGAAATTATGTTAATGCCTACTTTAAAAGAATAATCAAAGGCAACAACGACGTTTGTTATCACAATTTTCATTTCCTCTCATCAATTAAACACAGGTGTGAAAGAAAATTTCACCGACCATTTGGACATAAAATTTTCAAATCATCGGATTTTCAATTTTTAGATGATTTCTATGACTCGTCGCGATGGAGGATTATAAATCTTCTGAAGATCACGATCCTAACCAGGAAGATCTCACACAAACAAAACAGGCTCTGGATCTCAATCTGGTCGTGTTGGAGGATAAATAGTCATGAAAATTACCCAGTTGCCATTCGTACCGAATTGAATTTTAGCGTATTATTGACCGAATCGAACCGAACCGCCGAATTTCCGAATTCTTCAGCCCAATTCGGCCGAATTTGGTAACTATGATTAAAACCAAGTCAACATAACTAGTACATCTTACTACTTACTAAACCATGACTCATAATAATATAAAAAATCATTTAGGAATTATCAAAGATGGACTCAATATTATATTATAACATTCGCTCACTATTCTAGACTAGGTTTGGAATTTCCAATCCCCTATGCCTGTCAAATGAAAATTTGATAACGTTTTTGCATTTTTCATGCTCTTCATTTTACGTTCTACCCAAATTTGTGGTGTCATCTACTATTGCATTTCAAGTTTCATTAATCTCCCTAAAAGAGCGCCTTATTTTTGCCAAGTTAACATATTGTTTCGATATAGCATCCAACCATACTTTTGATATAACATAGTGTGAGGTTTATTTCTTTCAATATAGCATACAACCATACTTTTGATATAACATAGTATGAGGTTTATTTCTTTCGATATAGCATACAACCATACTTTTGATATAACACATTATGAGGTTTATTTGTTACAGTTAAACTGCTCTAATGGTAGCCGAGTATGTTTTGATTTCCTAATTATATGGTCCAATGAACTAGTTTTCTTTTTTTTTAGGACCTAAGAGTGAACACAACATATATTTCGATATGAAATATAATGATTTTTTTTAGAGAAAAAAATAATACATGTTGCAATAATTGATAGATATTTTGATTTTGTTTTTAGTAAGATGTTTATACATCAATGACTTTTATACTTAAAACAAATCATCTCTCAAACTCTTTATCAAGTCCTTTTTTACTATTGTGTATATAATGAAATTAGTCAACTAACATGTTAAGCTCAATATTTAGATAAAATACCTTCAAGCTAAACACCTTAGATGACTTTTATACCTTCTATAAAATGCCTTCATGCTAAACAAGCATATTTAAAATATAAGGCGCTGCAAAAGGCTAACAAATACTATACGTTTTTCTAATTTTATCTTTTCTCAACCATTAATAGAAGAAGAATAATCAGACGCCTTATAGAAAATGAGCTACACTAAAACATCTGGGTAATAACTCTACCAAGGAGATTCTATTACAAGAAACTTGACATCAGATACACCAATCACAATTTTTAAAGCCCAATAATCAATTTTACAAGAGAACCAAAAAATAACCATTTTCACCAAAAAAAATTGAGTCACTACAACCAAAATTACATCCTTACCCCAGTTGATTTATAAGTTTCACATGTAATATTCACATTGAATCCACATGTGGCCTAGACATAAATACTCCCACTATCCTCAATGAAACCACCATACTTTCCAACCTACAATTATTCCATGATTCTATCACACTCCTTTTAATATAAGTGGTATTGGTATTTGTTATGAAAAGAACTAGATTATCTTTTGGAGTTTCCACCATGCCAATTGGGATTTGATGCCAATTTAAACGCTTTTCTTTCCCTTAACTTTTTTAGCTATTCAAACAAATGCTCCACTTGATTATTATCCATGTTTCCAGGTTGGATAAATTTCCCCTTGCATTGCATCAATTTCTTCATGTCCTCTACTCCACACTAATAAATAATTTACTTTATGCGTAGTAAACAACATCTTAAATGGCAAGAATTTAGAGGCTTTCAGTTCCAATAAGATAAATGACAATTTAAATTATGTGTCTTATATCATAATAAAGATATCTTAGACCAAAGGAATTGATAAAAGGAAATTCAAATTATGAGCTATCTTAGACCAAAGGAATTTATAATAGACTCCCTACATCCCAAGCGTTGCGAAGACAAAGAGATTTCAAGTGATTTCCATTCGACAATTCAAGCATGTCTACTGTGATTCCCATTCAGTGTTTTAGGCATGTTTATTGTTTATTCAAGAAACTTATTACCGAGCATACTTATGACCAAGGATCAAAAGGATCCTTTGAAATAGAGACGCAACGATGAGAACGATAAGAACCGTAAAGAAGAAATACCATGACTTTCAAAAGATGTGTTACCATTAATGAGCTTGGAAGAATTGTCGCCCTGATTGAGAGAATCAACTGGTGGCTCTACAGGAGTAGGCATGAACTTGTGCTCCCTCGTGATAAAAGCTAATCAATTTGTGCCTCTTTCCAAGGTTGAGTAGGAAATTAGAACCTGTAACCTATCAATTTAAGCTATTGTAGCTTGCATTCGGTCATCAAGTGCAAGTAACCATCTAAACAGTAGTTATAAATGGAGGGTGACCATTTAATCTGCAATTAACACACGCCGCAACCACTATGTTAATGAATTTGCTTGCTAGAATCCAAGGTGGGAGAGAAGCAAACAAAACTAGATACCAAATACATATTAAACATTAGTAGCCTACCTAGTGTTACCTTTGTTGGTGCTAGGTTCCAATCCCAAATTAAACATCAATATGACGGGTTAGTGATATATAGGACACGTCAAGTTTGACATGTAGAAATTTACATCGTAAGTCAAATACGTTTTGAAATAGAAAATACCTCCTGTAGAACGCCAAATTCTAGCGCTGCTCTAGACCGTAACTACTAAATTCGGTCGAATCGGGCTGAAAAAATCGAAAATTCGGCAAAATGGTCTGTTTCAGCCATTAATACACTAAAATTCGGTTCGGACACATCACAGTCTCCCAAATTTATTTTTAATTTTTTTTTTTTATTTGTGTTTTTCAGGAAGTCGTACTCCATTTTTTATGCCTTAGTTTCATTATCCAGTTATACATATTGAACGGTTGAACGTAATTCTTCATTTATATAGATGTTTAAAAGTTGTTTAAAAGTATTTAACCATTGAAAGTTAATTCTCCCTGTTTGTTCTGCAATACAAGTGTGTTTAATGAATTAAAAAATCTTAGTTTTATTTATATCAAAGTTATTTTGCTGTGTTAGTAAATTTGACTTGTTATTAATTTTTATATTGTGTTTAATTTTATATTAAAAATAAAAATTTCTCTAAAATAAGTTATAAAACTAAATAAATAGTTCAATATAAACTTTTTACTTTCACAATAAAATAATTTTTTTTTTTGTTTTTGTTTTTTTTTTATTTTTTCTTTTTAATTCTCAGCATAATTTTTTTTTTCTTTTTCTTTTTTTTAATTGAATTCATAATAAAATTGGTTGTAATTTAGTTTTTTCTTTTTAAGAAATTTGTAAAGAAAATATAATATGGTTTCTAAATCTTTTAAACAATTAGGAAAATATAAAAATAGTTCTAATTTGATCATTCTTAATAGTTCTAATTTAATGATTTTTTATCTATATTTTATTCAATTAGTAATTAGGAAATTGTCTAACTATTCATCATTAAAAATTAAAGCATTAGTTACTATCTTTTGGTACAACTAGGGAAATAGCAAGATAGTTCTAATTTGATGATTCTTGATCGTTCTAATTTAATGATTTTTTATCTATATTTTATTCAGTTAGTAATTAGGAAATTGTCTAAATAGTTATCATTAAAAATTACAACATTAGTTACTATCTTTTGATTGACCAAAAATAATTGTTTCTACTAATTCAAATATCTCATTCACTTCCATTCGAACAATTAGGAAAAAAAAGAATTCTAATTTGATGATTCTTGATAGTTCTAATTTGATGATTTTTTATTTATATTTATTTTAGTAAATAAGAAATTGCCTAAATATTTATCATTAAAAACTAGAACATTAGTTACTATCTTTTGATTGACCAACTTACAATTTTAAGGGTTCCTTTTTTTTTTAATGTTAAAGAGTTTGTTCTCCCCATTGTATCTTATTCACTTCCATTGAAGAGGAGTTGTTTCTACTAAGTTCAATATCTCATTCACTTCCATTGAAGAAGAATTGCTTCTACTAATTTCAATGTCTAATTTTATTTGCAACTTCTATAATATAGTTAAATTGTTAATTTAGATTATTCAAAATTTAAGAAAAAATATTATTAATAATAGTGTAAGATGTATATTGACAAATTTTTTCCTGTATTAAATTTTAGAGAGTCAAATTTTTTTCCGTATCGAATCAAATTAATTCAAACCTTTTTTTTTTACAGAAACGGGGAGTGGATATATTAGAAACATGGCCTAAATGCCAAAGAACGGATTACAAAGGGTGAGTCTAAAATGATAAGTGCCGAACAGCCTTGCAAGACCGTGACATTTATGATTAGTTCACATCTTTTCTTAGTTGCAACTATGTGATCAATTTCAGAGATTTTCCCAAGCCTGTGGGTACAAACAAACTGATTTAGCAGAAAACAATAAAACATGACAATGTTCTAAATTAAAGGATTGGTTCCCATATTTCCTGTCCGCCTCTGAGCAGAGCACCAGCCGTAAGAAGGGCTGCTTTGTTAGCTTTAGTGTCCGCCTCTTTATTATTGGCTCTCAACACATGATAGAAATTTAAATTCTAGAAAGAATCACTAAGGTCTGAAATTCTGTGATTCAGCCTTGCTAGCCTTAGGTCCTTTGGCTTAGAATGAGTTGCCATAGTAATAATAACCTGAGAGTCTCTAATAACATTAACCTCCCTAATGTTCAACACTTTCAGCATCTTAAGTCCTTGATAAAGAGCCAAAGCCTCTGCTTGGATGCTGGAAGCGATGCCTAAGCCCTAGGCGAAACTATAGATCCTATAACCGGCTGGGTTTATTATAACTCCTCCAGCACCAGCTCTTCCAGGATTGCCCTTAGCAGCCCCATCAAAAAATAGAGAGTGCCTCTGATGGTTTGCAATCCATCCCTGAAGCTCGTTTGCTGTTGCCCTTATTTTCCAAGATTTTGAGAGGGAGATGCTCTTTCCCAATTTTTGGAACTATAGATCGAGAGAAGAGCCCCAATTTTCATCTTTTTGAGTGAAATTTAAATCATCTTTGTGGTCTCTCAAGCACTCTTTTATCTGACATTTAATTTTGACTATCACTAGCTTGACGTCCTGCTCATAGTTTCTGAAAATCCTTTTGTTTTGCTCAAGTCAGATCTACCAGCATGTAATTTTAGGGAGGATAAACCAAGCAACTCTAATAATTTTGTTTTTCGGAGGAGGACTAGGGTACCTTTGCAGCCATTTGTCAAAAAAATCAGCAGTGGAGGAAGGCAACTCGAAGCTAGAAATCAAAGTATTCAGCGACGTGGACCAAATCTGCAAAGTAAAGGAACATTCTAGCATCAAATGAGAAACACTTTCCTAATTTACCTTGCAAAGTCTGCACCTTGAAGGGTCGTGGAAGCCATGCTTCTGCAGATTGTCGTTAGTCAAGATTTTGGAGTGGCATAGCAGCCAATTGAAAAAATCAATTTATGGCAGAGAGTGTTGGTACCAAATCCCTTGCCAAGGCTCTGGATTCATGGCCACATGGGCGCGCTCACACAGCTTGGCGTATCCCTGAGCAATGGAATAACCACCAGCCTACACACCCCAACCTCTAGAATCCGTGCTTCGCATCTGCAATGGGGCCAATCTATGAAGCTTGGAGAGTAGTTCCTCGTGTTCTGTAGCCAAATCTAGGGGCATTTCAATTTTCCAGCAAGCCTAGCATGAATCGTGAAAGGCTAAGATATCCCACAAGGAACACATTCCAGCATCGTTCATCCAACTACGCAACGCTTAGAGAGAGGGATAGTCTCCCAGCGACTCATTGTTCATAATTCTGTCTGTCCAAAGGTTGATCCTTTTTCCGTTGCCAGGGACCCAGAAAGCATGAGTATTTGTAAGTGGACAGGATTTTGAACAGAGGTTTTGGAAGGGTGAGTTCAAGAGCAGCAGATGATGGTCGAGGCAGCGGGAACGTTTTCCCTTAAAATAGTTTTTCCAAAGGGCTATATGAGCCCAGCCAGGGTTAGGACCAATAATTCTCAAAATGAGCTTAGCTTCCATGGCAATATTTTGATATCTAAGATTTTTGAAATTCAAGCCTCCTTCCAAGAGCGGTTTGGAGATGGAATCTCAGCTGACTAACGAAAACTTTTTCTCATTTTGCTTGCCCCCCTTCCAAAATAATTTCCGAATGATCTCCTCCATTTTTCTAAGAATCCCGAAGGGAGCAAGAAGAACAGAAAATTGAAATAAGGGAAGACTGTTAAGGATAGATTTAATGAGAACAGACTTACCAACAATGTTGAGCCAGGAAAAGCCCCTGGCAAGCAGCTTGTTCTTGAATTTCTCCAGTTGGGTAAGCCAATCTCTGCAGAAAGCTCTTTTAAGAAAAACAGGAAGGCCCAAATACTTGAAGGAAGTCAATTTTGAGGCTGCGAAACCAAAGGTTCTGGAAATGGAATTGAGCATGCTAGAAGCGATGTTCCAGCAATAGATATGGCATTTTCCATTGTTTAAAATGCTTCCTCAAATCAAACAAAACTCGTCCAAGACTCCTTTAAATATGGAGGTTATAAGCACAAAGGTAGCTCCCAATAACAAGGTGTCATCCGCAAAGAGGGCATGGTTGATGTTTTTAACATCTCTTGCTATATAGAGCCCAACAATTTCTTGGTCCATCATTTTTTGTCTAAAGAGAAGCTGAGGACAGAGGCTTGAAGAACAAACAGAAGGGGTGAGAGAGGGCACCCTCCTTGAGCCCTCTCATGTATTTGAAAAAGTTAGCATCTCTGCCGTTTACTAATGGAGCAATCCAAGGGTCCGAAATGCAGGCCCGAATCAAATTTATAAAGTTCTCCCCAAATCCAAATTTGTGTATGACTTTCAGTAGAAAACTATGCTTGACTCTATCAAAAGCATTTGCTAAATCAAGCTTGACAACCATATATTTTTCCTTGTGACTCATACTTGAGTGGATTGCCTCTTGGACCAGCATGTAGTTGTCGACTATCTGTCTCCTTTGAATGAATCCTCCTTGGCTTTCCGGAATGAATTTGGGGAGGATGATATTAAGTCTATTAGCAATAACTTTAGTAATCAATTTATCACTGATGTTACGTAGCGATATCAGATGAAACCTGTTGAAAGTGTTGGATCCTTTCTCTTTGGGAAAGAGAGCAAGAAAAGGAAAGTTTGTGCTGCCTCCGATTTTCTGGCAAGCTTGGGACTTGATAACCATTTTGTATAGATCTTTTTCCACAATCTGCCAGCAAGATTGGAGGAATCTAGCTATAAATCCATCTGGTCCAGGGGCTTTGTCCGGGTCAATGGCGAAGAGGGAATCCTTGACTTCATTCTTAGTGGCTTTAGCTTCAAGAAGGTGATTCATTTCAAGAGTAATCAAGGAGGGAACCATGTCAATCATATCAGAACTTTGGTCCAAGTTTTTATCTTCACTATACAGGGTTTTAAAGTGAAGGGAGGTAGCCTTTTTTATGCTTGTATTGTCTTTATGAGTAATAGTGCCATCTTTGATTTCGGAAATGGCATTGGTACATTTCCTTGCCTGAGCTTGTTTATGGAACAAGGAAGAGTTCCTGTCCCCTGCTTGAAGCCAAAGACTGTGTGACTTACTTCTCCAGTACTCTTCTTCTGCTAGACAAGCCTTGTGCAAGTTTTGCTAGAGCTAGGCTTCTTTGTCTAGAAAGTCTTTAGTTATATCAACTATTTCAGCTTGGATGTGGTGATTTTCCAGACTGCGTTGAAGATTTTTTCTTTCATTTGTTGAATTGGGCAGAGTTTTGACCCAGCTTTTTAAAGCCCTTTTCACTTTTCTGAGCTTCTCCTCCCAGACAAAAAAGGGGGAGCCTTTTACCGGATGCATCCAGATGTCCTTAACTAAATGCATGAAGTCTGATTCGTTAGTCCAAAGCAGGTTGAATCTGAAGGGGATTGGACCTAGGTCAAGCTAAAACACTAGCTCCATCTTGATGGGATTATGATCCGAAGTGCTGCAAGGGAGAATATGAACTCTAGCCTCTAATCCAAGCAGAAGAAAAGAGCTTTGAATTAAGAATCTATCCAATCTAGTAACAAAGTGGCCAGGACCAATTCTTTTGTTAGTCCAATTGAACTTACCAGAGATTGGCTTGATGTCCAGCAGGTCCCAATCCTGTATAAGATCCTCTGCCCATTCCCTTGCCGGATCTCGAACAATGCTGCCTCATCTCTTGTCTACTGATAAGAGAGTAAGATTGAAATCTCCTGCAATGATGATATTCTCCAGGTTAACTAGATCTTCTTGGGTTCTTATGGAGTCCCAATAGGCCTTTTTTTCCATAACGTTCACGGGGATGTACACGTTGAAGAGGCTGATAATCTCTTTTGAGTCTAAGTGCTACAATTTTAAGAGCAGCCAGTGAGTATTGAGGGTCTCAGAAACGAATGAGAATTTGCTAGTGTTCCAAAGAGTGGTTAACCCTCCAGAAGCCGCTCGAGCTGTGATAGCTTTCGCCTCACATTTGTTCCAAAGTTTCACTTGCTTGAAGGAAAATGGAGTCTTCCAATTTGGTCTCTTGGATGAGAAGTATGTTAGGAGTTTTTGTTCTTATTAAACTTATCATGGCTTCTTCTTTGATTATGCTCCCCATACCTCTACAGTTCCAGGAGACTATCTTCATCATTTGTATTTCTGGTTGGCTCCCTTAGAGCCTTGGGGTTGGTTTCTCGCCATCTTTGCTTTTGATGCTAGGAGCTTCTCAAGGGTTGGTTCGCTGCCTTCAAGCTTATCCTTAAAAGTTTCCTGCTGTCTTTTTTCCCAGTCTGATTTGCAGCCTCTTATGGATCTCCTTATCGAAGCTTGGGATTCTCCTATTTCCCCTTCTTCCTCCGAGCACTCTGATTCATGCTCCTCTTCCTTTGCTGCGACAGTGTTTCCTTTGGAGCTCTCAGCCATTGCCAAATCTATTGCTGGAACACCACTTTCAGCTATTGCCTCTGTTGCTGGAACACCACTTCCAACTTGCTCAACTCCATTTCTAGAACCTTTGGGGGTGCCTTTAGATGGAGGGGTTGATTTTTTATTTTCTGGTTCCTGAGTTTCCTCTATTTGCGAGCTTAGAGGGGAAAATTTGTTTTCTTAATCCTTTTTGGGAGGGGGTTACTGAGGGGGGGCCTAAGGGCCTCTTCCATTTGGACCAGCCTGCTTTTGGGTTTTCCTGGTGCGCTTGCCCTGATTCCAGGCTTCTTCTTTACCCTTTTCTGGTTCCACATTGGTTGGGCAACCTCTGGCGAAGTGGCCGTAGACATGAAATTTTCGACATTTGAAAGGAAACTGCTTGTAGTCCAGCTTCTGCAAATGGGACCAACTTCCTACTTTGATTTTGATGATTTCTGGGAGACCCACCTCTACCTCTACGTTTACACAGATACGAGCACAGTCATATTGATCTTTGTTGTTTTCCCTATCTATGAATTTCCCAAGGGCATTTCCGATGTGTTTCAGCGAGTCCCAGTTCCAACAATGCACTGCGAGATTAGGAAGTTTGACCCATACAGGGACAGCCGAAGGGACATTGACTGCAGGTCGAAATTTGGTGTCCATCTGTTGAGGTACAAGCCCTGGGGGCCCATGAAATAGGGGTCATTTTGGAAGATCAGATCCTTGTCCTCCTTTGAGGTGAATTCTAAAAGGAAATACCCTCGTCCTAAGAAGTAAGAGGTGACGCTGCTCTTGATCAGAGGAGCCCAGTTCCTGTTTACCCAAGACTCAGTGGTCTTAGGAGAAGGCCATAGACCAGTGAATTGGCTGAAAAGAGCTTGCTCAACTAAGGAGAGTGCAACTTGAATTGGGGTCTCTAGTGGCAAAGAGATTTCAGGAATGTCTTCTAGCCGCTTGAAAAACTTCGCTGCTTCGCTCTTCTTCTTCTGCGGCAAGTCGGCCAAGAGCCAAGAGAAAGCTTCGGCAGATGAGTGCAGGCCTACTTGGGGCGAGCTCGGGACCTCCATGAGGGCGAGCTCGGCTTAATCGTCTCGCCCAGCAGAAGACGAGCGCTCTGAACTACAAAAGCACAAAAAGGAACGCTGAAAAGGGGGTAGAGGGCCCAAAGCCATGGACTGCAGAACAACAAAGGCGCAGAGGCGTAGCTAGGGTTTCATAGCTGCTCCAGACACATTACCAATTTCATGAATCAATAGCATGTACCACCCCCTATCATATACCTGGACGACAAACCCGTTTGATCAAATCACCATCCCCACGGCCCACCCAGTAGACCGGGTGGAGATCGGGATCAGTCACCGTTCTGGACGGCCGCCTCGCATGCATTGTAGAATTAGAATACACAAAGGATATATGATTGAAGCAGCGTATGTTTTTTTGAACGCCAACCTGATAGGACCTTTTCTTGCTTTTCGACCGTGGTGGCTTCCATAATCGTCTTCCAAGTATTATGGCGACACAAAGAAACAACTGACGACATAAATCATATATAATTCTTTGATGGGGAGGAATTTAGACTTTTTCAGCGTGTTCCAGAGCATGGACGTTGATATTACAAAAAAATAATTCACTATGCATGTGTTGCATTGGCGCATGGAAGTGTTGACACGGTGAGGGTTAATTATTGGCGTTTAATTTGATTTTTGTGTAATTATTGGCCAGGGTTCATTATTAGCGTTTTATTTTCTTTTACTATAGTTAATTTTGAGCTCATTTAATTTTATTTTTGTGTAATTATTGGGCAAGGTTAATTATTAGCCTTATATTTTCTTTTATTATAATTAATTTTTAGCTATTTTTGGTTTTAAGGGTATATTAATGTTTGAATAAATATGAATAGTAGCAGAGGTAGATTTGCTAATTAATTTTTTCATTTGTAGATTTGTGTATTAATGTGTATTTGTATCTTAATTTGTTAGACATAAATAATAAATTAGATTACAGAACTTTTCTCTTTTGAATTTGGAAAAGCATACATTCATAAAATAAATATTTGTTCTATATTTTATTTTATTTGAATCATACATTCATATAACTTTAAGCCTTATGAGAAAGTGACTTGGAGCTCCATGAGAGAGTGACCAAATGATTAATGAGCAAAGTCAATTTTCTGGTTTAGATCAATATATTTGAAACCTCAATTCAAACTATTTTGCCCATAATCCACTATTCAACCAGCCATGGAAATACTTTGTTCAATGATTTTCTTAATTAAATTAATTAATTAGCAAAAAAACATTTTTCTAATTTACATCAATATATTTGAAATTTCAGTAATTGGGACGGAATTGACATAAGCCAACGTACTTTGCCTTTGTCTAATACATCTTTCAACTAGCCATAGAAATATCTTGATGGATGCTTTATTAATTAAATTAAAGTTTGTTAATTAAAAAAAACTATTGCATCATCTTCCATAGTCTACAATGCTTTCCTAAAAAAAAACATAATTTTATAAAATTATTAATCAATATATTTAAAATCAAT
>APFE030970870.1:0-14389 GCA_000404065.3 Pinus taeda | reverse complement strand
TGAAGACAAAGCCCGAGCAAGAGCACGAGCAATCATCAAAGAGAAGATTGGCAAGGCTATCCTAAAAGAACTATGGGGTCCTCAACACTCTTTCCTGCTGAAGACAAGCTCTGTGAGAAAGCTGACTATCACAGATGGAAGATGTCTACCGATCTAACCCTTGAAGATCAAGGAGTGCTGGACCATGTAAGAAGCAATATTGTTGAGCCTCCATCAAATGCATCCGCTGCTGCTGGAACAAATGGAAAACCGAAGAAGTCAAAATAGAAGATCATCCGGGACTCTATCGACAAGCACTTTGTGGCCTACATCTCTGAACTGGACACCTCCAAGGAAATCTACAATAGACTGGTGAGTTTATTTAAAGTTAATGATGCAAATCAAGTTTTGTTTCTTAGAAATAAGCTGAGGGAAATCAAGAAGGGTAAAATGAAAGTATGCAAGCATACTTCTTAAGAATCACCAAGATCAAGAATGATCTCTTATCTATTGGGGAAATTATTACTGACAGAGAAATGGCACTCACAACTCTTGGAGGATTACCATCTGAATGGTACATGTTTAGGACTACTCTTTTGAACTATAATGTAATTCTTGGTTTCGAGGAATTAATGGTTAGATGCATTCAAGAAGAAAAATGGAAAGAAGAGAAAGAAATGCCCATACCTAAAGGTCCTCCTGTTGCCTTTCTTCTCATGCTAAGAAAAGAAATAATTCCGGGACTAAATCAAAAGGAAAGGCTGGACCTAAGGGTGGAAGAAAAGGACGATGTTACATCTGCAATAAAGCAGGTCACTATGCAAGGGAGTGCCCTGATAGAAAGGACTCACACTGGGACAATGATCAAAATCCCTCTCATGGCAAATCAAAGGAATGACAAATTCAACAACAAAGGTAAGAGGAGAGCTGTGGATCGAGGAAGAGGAAAACCATTCAAGAAGGCTAGAAATTCCAGATGTATTAAATGCACCTGACCTCAAAAAGAACCTAGTGTCCATCTCAACAATGGAAGACAAAGGCTACAAGGTAACCTTCAGCAATGGCAAGGTATGTATATGGAAAAATAATGTTAAATATGCCTTTACTCTTGGGTTTAGTGTTGATTCATTATATCAGGTCGATGGAAGTCCGCTAGGTGTCATGTCTTGTGACACAACTCTTCAATCCGAACCTTGGCATTAGAGGTTTGCCCACCTTCATTACAAAGCTCTACCTGATGTAAGACAGATGGTAACAGGGATGCCTGAATTCCAAGTAGAGAAAGAAGGTGTATGTCGAGGATGTGCTGAAGGAAAGCTCAAAAGGGGACCATTCCCCTCAAGCCAAAGCAAGACCTCTGATATATTATAGTTGGTTCATTTAGGCATATATGAGGTTGGCATCAAGAGGGAGACTACTACACCATATACTCCTAAATAGAATGGTGTGGCAGAAAGGAAGAACCGCACAATTATGGAAGCGGTCTGGGCCATGCTACATGATCAAAGACTTCCAAAGTTTCCATGGGCTGAAACTACAATCACCACCGTATATGTACAAAATTGATGCCCTCATCAAGCATTGGGTTCCTAAACTCCTGAAGAAATGTTCACCACCGGTCAAAGGGAAGTCATGATTAGTCATGATGTCACCTTTGACAAAGATATGGCTCTCAGCAAGGTGGACAATCTGCTGACTTTGAGTAGCTCTCAAGAAGCCGACTCCAGGGAATCGAAAGAAAAGGATGATGAATCAATACCTGATGTAGAAGAACCCATGGATCCGATTGATCCTCATCCACATGAGCCTTCCTCTTCTAGGAAGAGGCCTTCATGGCTTAGGGGGGATACTTGATGATGTTGAAGGACATGTTGCACCTTGAGGAACCTTCCATCAAAGTAAGAAACTTAACAAGTATCAGGGATACCTGACCATCATGAGCACGATAATACAAAATGAACCTTCATTATTCTCAGATGTCATCAGGCATTAACTATGGAAGGATGCTATGACCATAGAATATGAGTCTATTATGGAGAATGATGTATGGGAAGTAGTTCCCAGACCCTGGACAAGACAATTGTTACTTCAAAATAGTTTTACAAGATAAAGCATGCAGCAAATGGAAGTATGGAAAAGTATAAGGTTCATTTTGTTGCTTGTGGTTTATCCCAGAAGGGAGGTATAGACTATGATATTTGTACCTGTTGCCAGATATACGACCATCTGCTCGATCATAGCCCTTGTGGCTTCACAAGGATGGAACCTACATCAGATGGATGTTAAGACCGCGTTCTTGCATGGTTCTATCGAAGAAGAGGTCTATGTGGAGCAACCTGAAGGATTTGATATTTATGATTGAAAATCTCATGTATGCAGGTTGAAGAAGGATCTCTATGGGCTGAAGCAAGCACCCCGAGCATGGTATGAGAGGATCGATAGCTACTTGATGAAGCTGGGATTCACTAGGAGTGAAGCTAATCCTAACCTTTACTTTAAGATTGAAGATGACAAGCCTCTCATACTGGTGTTGTATGTGGATGACCTCTTTCTAACAAGTGCAAACCCTCTCATTCACAAATGTAAGAGGGAGATGGCTTCTGAATTTGAAATGAAGGACCAAGGACTTGAAGTGTGGCAGAAGCCAAGGGAAATTTTCCTACCTCAAGGAAAATATGTGGTAAATATATTGGAAAGATTTGGTATGATGGACTGCAAGCCTATGAATACCTCGAGGATCTTAACTTTTAGAAGTTATATGGTAGTGATGTTGGACCAAACTTGGAAATGCCTCTGAGTTTCAAAAACTCATTCGCATTGATGTTCTTGGTGAACCTTCGTCCGAACATATGTTTTGCAGTTAGAATTGTGAGCTCATATTTGGTTGAGCCTCACTGGATTGATGCCAGGAATCTTCTGAGATGTCTTCAGGACACAATCTCTCATGGATTAAGATACACTGTCGAAGATGTGAGACTACTTGGATATACTGATGTTGATTGGGCAGGCAGTGTGGTGGACCGTAAGAGCACTTCTGGGTACTGTTTCACCTTGGGATCTTCTTCGATATCATGGATGAGCAGGAAGCAGAAGTCGATGCCTTTGAGCACCGCCGAAGCAGGATAAATTGTTGCTAGCATAACCTCGTGTGAGGCAGTTTAGTTGCGAAAGCTCTTCAGTGAGCTGTTTTGATTTACATTGGATACCACTGTGATTCTCTGTAACAACCAGAGGTGGGATTCGATTATTGAGGAATCCTGTATTCGTCAATTTCTCCAGCAGATAGACATCATCTGGGATATGGTAAGTCGATGAGCATGGAAGCTCCATCACATTAAGATGATGTACAGGTTGATACACTTTGTCAAACCCCCAAGGAAAGATCTAATCTGTGATTTTCCCAAACGACTTGGATTCGGAAAGAAACCCTTATACAAGGGTCCTGCATGTTGCATACATTAAGCTCTGGGAGCTCTGATGGCTTGCGATTCCTACTGGAGCAACATATGACCACAGGGTGACTCACCCTCCCCTGGTGGTGCACACTGGAACAAGATGATTCGCTCTCTTGTGGGACAAGATGATTCACTCTCTTGTGGAACAGGACGATTCGCTCTCCTGTGTAGTAGGATGATTAGTTCTCCTGTGAGGCCTGGATTGATGTGTTCTCCATGGCAGCCTGGATTGATGTGTTCTCCACGGCGATTGTAGTAGGATTCATGTGTTCTCCTGTGAGGACAGGATTGATTAGTTCTCCTGTCGAGGCATCCTACCCATGTAGTCTGGGACTCATGGGAAGTACCTCTCATATGATCAATGAGCAGGGAAATGAAGTTAGGGACCATAGTATACGGATGGATGCATCGTTGTATTCTACGTACTCCCTACACCTAGGATGACCTCACATTGATCTGGGATCAATGATACTGGTCTAAAGGACCATGAGGAGTTGTTTACCATATATGAACGCTGACGTTCCGGGTCAGTTGAGCCTGGTCTGGGACCAGTGGTACATACTCTGAGACTGACTTCGTGTCAGTGCAGTACTGGTCTGGGACCAGTGAGAGTGGTACATAGTATGACACTGACTTCGGGTCGGTTGAGACTGGTCTGAGACCAGTGGTACACTCTCTGAGACTGCGATACTGGTCTAGGACCAGTGGTAGGAGTGGTACATACTATGACGCTGACTTCGGGTCAGTTGAGACTGGTCTGGGACCAGTAGTACGCACTCTGAGACTGACTTTGAGTCAGTGGAGGATGATACGGGTCTGGGACCAATGGATTTGTACTCACTATGACGTTGACTTTGGGTTGGTTGAGACTGGTCTGGGACCAGTGGTACATACTCTGAGACTGACTTTTGAGTCAATATGATACATCCTCGATCATTTCTTCTTCTTCATAATTCGGACAAAAGCAGAGCAGAACAGAACAATGAAAGAGCATAGCAGAACAGAGCAAAACAGTACAGATCAGTGCAGGGAAGAACAGGACAAAGCAGAACAGGCAGAATAGAGCAGAGCAGGGCAAGGGTCAGGCTATACAGGGCATTGCATTTGATGGATGAATAGTAACGACCGATAGACAGATTGCAGATGAAGTTCTCCCTAGTTGAGAGGGAGTGTTAAAATTGGCAACCAGGGCAAAACTTCATGTGGGTCATCTTATTCATGGCCCATAATACTTTTATTAGATTCCTCTCGTCGAGAGGTGTAGGATTGGTATAAATATCATCCGATTCCGATAAGTATTCATGGAGATATGAATTTATTTTGATTATGGAATTATTATCAAGCCGACCTACAACTCATGTAGGCTCAGAAGCCCAATAGTCGCATCTATTCACCCACCAACGTTGTGTATAAATATAAGAGGACTCTTCCTCATTTGGATCACTCATCTCATCACATATCTCTCTCTCTTCTGCGCAGATATGAGTCTCTTCTCTACTGCGCTGAAATGGGTCTCTCTCTCACACATGTGAAACTGGAAGCTGCTGAATTTGAAGCTGCAACTGCAGAAGTAAAGATTGACTTGTGAGGCATAGAATATATCCTCTTTGGAACTGTTTTGTAGTTTCATCTGAACCTCCTCTTAAAGCCACAACTTTTGGTGGTGGAATGAAGTCAATCCGATGAACGGTTTGCAAGATATCGATTGCCCTAGTTTGAAGCCGGAAACTGCTGAAACTGAAGCTGCAACTGTAGAAGTAATGATTGACTTGCGAGGCCTAGAAGATCTCCTCATCTGAACTGCGTTTTAGGCTCATCTGAACCTCCTCTGAAAGCCACAACTTTTGGTGGTGGAATGAAGTCAATCCGATGAACGGTTTGTGAGATATCGTATGCCCTAGTTTAATGATGAAGCCGCTAATATTGATGCTGCTGATCTAGGGTTTGCTACTGCTGATATGAATCAGATTTATTGTACTATTTATCTTTGCTGAATTATTGAAGATAAAAGAATATTTGATCAAAAGGTTTCCCCACACATTGTGGGGTTTGTCCCTGGCTAGCCGCCACATCTTATGTCTCTTGTCTTGGCTTGTTTTCTGTTGATCGTTTAATGTTCTATCTGCACTTTACTTTATGTATATGTGATTGCTAATCTGTGGAATATAATAAGAAAAAGAAGTAAAATGTTATAAGCATAGAACATACCATAACTTAACAAGCCCTAAACATGACTCTTCCTAATCCCTGAGTTTTTGTCATTAACTCCATTTTAGTGATTTTAAGGGCCAGCACACCCTGAATAACTGAGAAACTTTGTTGAAATGCAGTCTCTCCTTCACTCGGGGTTCTTTGCAATGCACCCTACATAACTGTGGGGGTGAGATGATTATAGAAATTTGGGAAAAAATAAAAAGATTTCCAAAGGTTCCTCTTCGAGAACCTTCTAGAGGTTGTTTGAACCATTTACCTTGTATAAACATTTGAATCCTATACAATTCCACCTTGGAGAAATCACCATCTTATCCCTTGAGCTCATCCTCCCTTCACTTTTGGATCTCAAGCCTAGATTTGTAAATGGATAAGAATTCATGAACTACCTTTCCTTCCTGTATATTTACCTCATTCTACAAGGATCTGGTTGGTTGTGGTTGGCTTTTGGAGAGAGATTCTACCCTTATGTTGTTGATGTGAGAGATATCACTCAGCATTAGGGTGATTAGAGGTGCACTTTGTGGAAAGGAAAGGACAAGTAAACTTGGGGATCTCTCCATTTCTATTAATACAAAGAGTAGATTGTTTTCCTATATATAATGTTATGATTTCATGTATTTCAATACTATGTTGATCTATTGAATGAATTGATTATATTATACTACATAGATGTCATAGATCTTTGGCTTCTTTTGTTTGATTGTGAAGGTTCTAATTATAGCGGTTAGAGCTAGGATTGGAGAATACAAGCCAAGGAAGGAGTGAAGCATACAATAGATTCCAGGTAGGATTCATCTCATTATCTATTTAATTTAAGGAAACATTAGTCCCTTTGTCTTTCTATTTTTCTAGGTTAGTCCACCAGGCCTAAGGAAGATACTTATGTTTGCAATTGTAGATTCTGCATAACACCACTAGTGTGTAGTTGACACTGAGGAGAAAGAACCAAAACTGAACTTTTCATACAAACCAGTATCCTTACTCTAAGATGACCGCAAGAAAAAGGGAAGCTCCATTAGTTGGTGGATCAATATTGGGAGGTGGAACTACGCTGACTAGCCGGATATCAGTTACTACAGGAGTGTCAGCGAAGTCCTCAATGTTAGAATCAGAATCTAACACTACATATTTTTCCACTTGTTACAAATTTATGAGTATGTCATCCAAACAGTAATGAACACTCCTTAGGAGTCGCTTAATGTCCTCCTAACGTACAAAAAAATTATAATTATCCACTTGTTTGTCACATAGCACCAAGCGAAAAAAGGTGTCCAACTACTGATGACATGCGACATAGTGTAGGAAATGTAATCTCCTTCTGCAAAATTTTCCAAGGTATAAAATTCATTTGAAATCTTGATTACCCATCGATGAATCAGATAAATATGCCTTATCACCAACTTCTCAAGATTTAAGGTGTCGAATCTCCTTTTTGACCTCCAGATGAACCGAGTCAAACAATGGTACCACCAAATTTTGTCCAAATAGACGTCTATACTAAGAAATTAAGCTACTACTATCACCTCCTCGACAACTTACAATTCTCTGATGAGGTGGCATAATGATACAAATATGAGCAGGACTTGCACTTTGTTGACTAACCCTAATATTTAAAAATAGACTAACAGAGCGATAAAATGAAAGGCTCCCAAATATAATTATATCATCCCCAAAACCCACACAACACAATACTAGAAAATACCCAAAACAATTGAAACCCTTGCAGTACGCAAACCTGAGTGGGGTTTAAAATTTTCACCAAGTATGAAAAGAAATCAACTATGTATTGAAGTGATCCTTGATAATTTCTAATTCCTTGCAGTAGAAAAGTAGTACGGGAAATAACCATGGTTTTTTAAATGGAAAACCTAAGAAGCTTGGATAGACAATTCTCTGTAACCCTGTACAGACAATTGGAAACAACAAGAATACCCACCCAGTACACTAACTAAGCATCCTTACCTACAGACCTAATTTTGTTGCCAAACTAACTACAAGGAAATTGGTGGTGAGAAATTGACACAAAAGGCCAACCCATGTGATACAAAGGCAGAGAATTATCCACTACAAATGGGACTTTTCTACCAAACACCAACATAAAACAATGTGGTCCCAAATTAAGCACATGAAGCCATAAAATGCCCCATTTTAACATCAGAAAGCCATGGTAAAGGAGAGTGTTAAAATTGTATTGAAAAATTCCCAGATACCAAAGACCACATACCAAAATTGGGCAATTAAAAGAGATATCTGGAAAGTCTAGGCCTTGGAGCGTTGATGAAGGAAGCACAACCACCAACTCAAAGACAGGCCTTGAGGATGCACTATGTAGGAAGAGGATGAAAAACATTGGCCTCCTTCAGAGCTTCAAAGGCATTTGAATCAAGAAAAAAATTAAAACCCCAATTTCCTCTTTCAGGTAAATGTATTTTAGTCCACTAAGAGATGGCTTCCAATGCACCTAGTACACAATTTCGAACATCACATGATAAATGAAAGCACAAACACCATAAATCCTTTCTACCTCTCTTAATAATCCAACGTACACTCACCAACCTGTGAATAATGCATCACATTTATAACGACAAGAGGGGGAGAACGCCATAATATCAAGATATTTTTAATCTTCCATTGAAGGTCGAAGATGAGACAAGTGTTAACCGTGGCACACTTGTTAAGGAAGACATTTCTTTTGTGCTGCAATTATTCATAAATGAGTTGATAGCATGCATCCTCCTCTCCCATAGTGGAGTGCGTGAGAGCCATTATGGCACCCCCACCTATTACTAAATGAAACACACCAAAGACGATTAACAAGAAAAACAACTTGTAATGTTCGTCTCCCATTACCTTCAGATATTAATGAGAAAACATAGTTGATCGTTGATATTCTTTGCTCACATTACAATGCTTCCACGTATTTTGCTTGTGCAGACACTTGTCATTTCCAACACACAATCCAACAAGGATATGACTATGGGTTCATTCCCACCCACATCGGGGATAGTTAAAGCATATGTTAGTAGTTAAAGACAATTTATTAAAAGTATTTGGTTTGGTAGTGAATTTAAATGTGATAAAATGTTAATCAAATCAATTCTTTTTAATAATCGATAATAGTAATTTAAATATAATTGGTATTTTATATAAAGATTGATTTTCTAGAAAAAAATTATTATTATTTTTTTAATATTATTTTACAATAACTATTATAATCGTTTATCAATTGTTAATTGGGTTTATTTCATATATTTGAAAGAAATGATTTTATCCTTCCCACCTAGATTCAATTCTCATTCATGTAACATTGAATGCGTATTAAATATATGGTTGTAATGACTTCCAACCTTATTATCCTATAACTTTAAACTCTAAATAATATTTACACATAAACTAAATAAAATACTTATACATAACAAATAATATAATAATAATAAAATTTATATTTAATATTTATCTAAATTTATCATAAATCATTTAAAAAATAAAATAAAATACAACATTAACATGACACCAATTCAACTTTGCAATGAAGTAATAATTATCCATTAAAAAACAACAAAAATAATTATCATTTAGGAAAAACAACATAATTGATATGACATCTTACACATCGAAGATAAGTGCTTTAAAGAGTGAGAAGATAAATCTTTTAAAACAAGAGTTGAAGAGGACTCTTCCTTTCTTCTAAGAAGAGTGCATTAACAAACTTTTAGGCTACGATAAGAAAGGAGAATTAAAAACATTGAGGACTTTACAAGTGGTTGTGAAAGAAAAGTTTACCTGGCCAAGCATGAGATATAAAAAAATTTGAAAAGAGAAATTGTTATATTCAACATTGTTAAACTAGAGAATGCAATATGATATTAAGTTATTTAGTTTGATGAAATATTGGTGAAGGTAATGGAAGATTATGACATATTTAATTGAGAAGATCAAAATTAATATTCATTTTATAGATTTTAGTTAGGGTTTTTTGACATTTCATTTTACATATAGTGGTGTGTTAATTTGGTTTATTTTTAAATTTGTGTTTTAGAGTTTTTTTAAGTAGTTTATGTAATGTATTATATTTATGATGGAATTGTTTCAATTTATTGAAATAATTAATTTGAAATTAAATATAACTATTTTATAATTGTATAAAAGATGGTGTTATCATTATCTGAATTACGAGAGTTTTTAAATTTTGGATGGAGATTGTAAGATGAAGGAAAAGATCATTTTTAAAGATCTTTGAAGTTATTGGTTATAGAAATGTTGCCATAAAAAAGGTTATCCATAGAGATAGTAGGGGCAACCAATCTAGGGATCAAAACAGCCAATGGAAAAGCTTCAGGGCATTAAGGTATTTTGGCCATATATTCAAGGTGTCATAGAAAATATTTTCAACATTAAAAAAAGAAGTAACTCAAAATTTAATATAAATTTGCTAATACCATTAGGTAAATAATGAATTTCATCACATATTCCAAAGGTGCTCATAAAAAAAAAGGAGTCTATGAGGTTTCTTCCATGATTAATATCTTATATCGAAGAAATGAGTCAATCCTGTTAGGTTAGGATGGAGAAACATGGTATAGACATATGTAAAAAAATGCACTCGCATCTCATCATTAATAGAGAACTCACTCAATACAAAGCATTACATTTGTTTGGATGATGTTGAAATTATTGTCAAAGAGGACCATTATTGTAGGCACAAGTTAAAAAGGCACTTGAAATAGATAAGCATCTATATAGTATGAACAATGATAGAGGGCAGTATAAGCAAGTGAAATCTCAGCTCATCTTTTCCATCAACCAAAAAACTTGCAAATAGAGTATCAAATTCATGACATAAAGTTAGGATTTTATTATCTCATGTTGTGCATTTAAAACCAAGAAAAGTTTCAATTTACATATTCTTGTTATTTAAAAAATAAATTAACTCATTTTTCAAATTAACTTATCTTTTAATAATTAACTATCATGAAAGTATGAGATATTTACCAGAATAATGAACAATCCAAAGTTTCCAATAATTTTTATAAATGATAAATTTGTAAATAAATTCTTAATAATTTTAAAGTTTAAAAATGTAAACATTTAACTAAATTGTGTAATAAATTTAATATCTTTAAATTATTAATAAATTAAAAATGATATGTATTACATAAATGCATTAATATGTTAATTATTTCTAATATATTATAGAGATGGATAGACTTTTCCATTATTGTGTACATATTTCGATATGATTTGTGCATTTATTTTTACAACACCTTTTAATGACACTTTGAACGAGACCTTATGCAAGTATGGAAATGCGAAAGCCTTCAAAGGTTATATAGAATAGAATAATTCTTGACTATTTTATAGATTCACTTATGGTTATTTTTCTCGTTAACACTCGCATTTAGATACAAAACATGAGAATTTAACTATTAAAATGATGATAACAAGTTTATCCTCATAACATGCTTATAGATAAGAGTCAAACTTTGAATTTTTCATTTTATTTTAATATAAATTTTCATTTTCCTTTTATCCATTTTATTTTAATATAATTTGTGGTTTTTTAAGGTACATGTTGGGTTAAAATTTTGATTTTTTTAGGTATATGGGTTAATTTTGAGACTCTCATTTTCATAGTTGTTAATGGTTGTTAGCGATGGGATGTTAAATTTGATTTTGTATGAAAATTGTTTTGGGTTGTTTCAAAAGTGTATTAAGGGTGTTTTTATGTTATATAGGTTGTATAGTGAAATTTTAGTCTCTTAATTGTATGCTAGAAGTTTTAGTTGATGATATTTGCAAAGCTTACTATAGATGGTTACTTGGCCTTAGACATACTTGGTGCTAGATGTGGCACACTTCTTGAGGAGGTGCTGTGATTTTGTGGAATTGATATTTTCTACATGGGAAACATGTTGAGGAGGATGGTTAATTTCATGGGTGTTGGTCTACCATGGAGGAGGAGCATTGGGCACTAGGAGGTAGGGTTCTTACCCACACTAGCGTTGAGACCACTTGGCATGTCTTAGGAGGATAAGCTCTTAACTTTAGGACACTTGGGTTAAGGGAACACTATTTTGGGGTTATATGTGGACT
Source organism: Pinus taeda (assembly GCA_000404065.3). Lineage (NCBI taxonomy): Eukaryota > Viridiplantae > Streptophyta > Pinopsida > Pinales > Pinaceae > Pinus > Pinus taeda. The sequence goes on along the minus strand of APFE030970870.1, from coordinate 2,648 downwards.
TGAGATGCATATGTTGAGGATGATCATTGAAGCATTTGGCACTTGTATTAGAGAGTTGAAGAATGAAAAGGTTGATGAAGTTGTGCACTAATAATTAGAATTCAGGTATATGACCATACACTAAAGCATATGGTTGACTTATAATTTTTGCATGTGTTGGAGGGATTTCTCCTTGAGTTTGAAGTAGAGATATTTCATGCTTTCTCAAAGGTGCAAGAGGACCTCTTAAAGAGGCCTTAAAAATCATTGATAAATGAGATCTCAATGTAGGGGAATATATTATTGGTGGAGTAATGGTTGCTTCCAATTGACATAAATAAATGCATGATAAACCATTGTTTTAGGGTGACATTAGTTGTTGCTACCCATAGCTAATGAGTTTAAGTGAAGGAATCTAAGTGGGTAAAAAAGTATTGAAGTAGGTAGTAATGAGAGAAAATGGGAAAAACGAGTCTTGGTGATGAGCAAATATAAATGACGAATCGTGGAAGAAATATATAGTCTAGGCTCATGCACACTATAAAAAGAAATAGTAATTGATAAATTATGCAAGAGAAGCAATGCTAATAAATTATTAAAAAACCAGAAAGAACATAATCACATATAGAATACATGAGATTCACTTTGGAAGCCCTTAAGAAGGGAAAATAACAAATTGATAGTTGCTCATATTTATCACGATCTTAATAAAATAGTTCACAGCACATTCTTATGTATTTCATAGCATCATTCATTATAAATACACTAACATATATTATAATACAATTTGTGTAAAACCATGGGCTGAGAGTTACCCATAAACACTCCAAAAAGTTTATTTCAAGGCTTCTAACCCAAATTCTTGTTGGCCCCTTAGTCAAGCACAAAATCTATCTACATGCAAAGAATACAATTATATCCAATGCATAAAAGGAATCCCACATGAGTGATTATGGTGCTCATGTTTATGTAGAGGACGATAAATTAAGAGAGGTAAAAGAGTTTACCTGAAGAGGTGATGATTCACTTAAAGAGATGAGGATTCACTTAAAGAGGTTATATGTTAGAGAAGATTTGGTTGGAATATTGTGGGGATGCTTTATTTAAGTAAAATTAACAAAGTCAAGATGATAGTGAAATAGAAACAAATACTAATACTAGAATTTATAACACTAAAGTGCAAACAAATACTAGAATTGATAACACTAAAGTGCCTCCGATAAGGTTTATATGATTGGGAATATGATTGTATAAGATGCAAAGGAAAATGTGCTTGAAACTATTTTGTAATTCACATGCACAGGAAAATGAGGGAAATGAATATGCTAACGTTAGAACAAATGTTGTTGGTAAAAGTCAATGAAAAGTTGATGTTGATATAATTAAATAACCACTCTCTCTACATTTTCTTTTTCTTGTTACTAAGATCATTACTTTTGGTAAAGGCAAGTAGTATAAAATAAAATAACATATAAATAAGAAAGATAATTAGCAAAAAATTATTAGATCAACTAATATAAATAATACATAATTATTAATAAACATAAAATCTATTATATATTTATATACGTAATGATAATATAATAAAATAATAATAATTCATCATATTATGTTTTTTGAGTCATCATCTCCTAATTTAACTATTGTGGTTTCATTGAGATGAGCTAAACTTTTTAGCTAATAAGAAATCCAAAAATTTATATCAAAATTACTCTCTCACAATAAGACCTAACTCCAAATAAATACTAATAAATTTTAATTTCACATAATCATGAAATAAATATAATAATAATCTCATATTAAAATAAAGATTAAGTATAGATTTGTACCACCAAACCAAATTGATTATAAAATAGATTTTTTTTTATTATATATATAGATATATAACACAATTTAACTATTGTATTCCATTTCATTAGATTCCATTGAAAACATAAAGCTACCTTGTAACCCACGACTACCTACCACAAAGAATGACAAAGATACTTGGGACCCACCACTAATACTACAAAATTTGACGGCTATGCATCAACGTCATCATCATGTATCGACCATCAACCGCCTGTAAATTTCATAGTGCTCGACAGCGAGGCTTATCGGAGATGTGACCAACGGGACACGTGGAAAGGCAGATACTGCGGAATTGAAGGACCCGTAGGCAGGTATGAGTCAGCAGTAGTGACTGCACTCCAGTTGCTGGAAACCGCCACGAGGCAGTGATCATCTCCGGCAATTATCCCGCCATATCCGACTGTAAACTCGTACCATGTGCCATGTTAGTATTTTTCACGTGTGAGCCTTTCGAAACAATGAGATCTCTTAACAAAGTTAATGATAAAGGAGAATAAATAAGGTTGATGCTTAATAATCCATTGAAGTGTTAGCAGAGGTTCATGGTTAAGAATCCACTCTGTTCGCAATAGATAGTCATTGAGCATATTACTTTTAGACACGTGTTAATTATAACTTTCATACATGGTTGTCTTTGTTAAACAGACATGGTTAACGAGAAGCAGATAGAAAGATAAAGCATGCATTGTATTTTTATTAACAATCTGATATACATTTATAGTACATTTGGTGACCGTTGGGATTCACATCCCAAGGTCCCTTGGACTGCTTTGTCCATTCGACTTCCACGCTAACCCTTTAGGATTAGGTGTCCAACA